>VWZV01001566.1:112211-149600 GCA_013397155.1 Irena cyanogastra | reverse complement strand
GGGGGGGGACCGGTGCGGGGCCGGTGCCCCGGAGGGTCTGGTGGGAACACCCCGTGTCCCGGCCCGGCGGTGTCCGGGCGCTCTGCCCTGCCCGGGCAGGCTCGCTGACGATGGGAGGGCGATTTGCCGCCCCGTCCCCTCACAGACGGGTCCCTTTGCCCTTTCGTGGCTGTTGTGTCCCCAGGCCGGGGCTGCCCGGCGGCTCAGGGTGCCCAGGGGAGGCGTGGGCCGGGTGCCGCTGCCGCAGGACGTGACGCGAGCAGTGTCTGCTCGGGCCGGGGATGCTCCCGGCTGATCCCGGCTGGGCTGAGCCAGCCCTGGGTCGGTCCCACGCCGCCGGATCCCCTCAGACACGGCGGGGTGATGCTGCTGCCGCTCCCTGAGCTCTCTGGCGGAGCAGGGAGCTCGTGTGGTGCTTTCCAGACACCCGCGGCGGGTTTGGCTCCGGGGAAGCGGGGCTCCGGAAAAGGCAGGCCGGGGCAGGGGCAGGGGCTCGCCCGGGCTGACCCCGCTCGCAGGGACAGCGCTGTCCTGGCATGCCCAGCACGTGCGGATGGGTGACTCACGGAGCGCTGGTCCCGAACAAACTGAGGCTTCAGGGAGGAGGGAAATGAAAAGCAGAGCTTGGAGGACTTAAAAGCCTTTGTGATGCTTTAAATGCCAGCTGAGTGTGTCACCCCTGGGGCCCAGCCAGTTCACAGGAGCTCGTAAAGCACAGTCTCTGTGAGTTTCTGTCCAAGGCTTTCTAAGAAGATATTTAAAATCTGCTTTTCTTTTTTATGTGCAGCTGTGAGTTTGATTCCAGGGGCATTTCTGTGGCCTCTCCTTCATTGCAGGTTTTGGACCACTGATTCATTTGATCTAATTCTTTGGGGTTTATTTCTTTTTTTTCCTCTTAGATTCATCTTGAAAGAACATAACCCTGCTGCTTCACTGACTGGCTGGAAACAGTGGCTCATCTTCGTGCCTGTGGTGGCCACACTGAGACAGGGCAGGGGAAGGGAAGCACCAGGACTTGTTTGTGCTTCCCTGAACTCGCCCAGAGGAGCAGAATGGATGGCAGGGAATGGTACCAAACGTTGGTTCCAGCAGGCTCCAAGTCTCTTCTTTAAAGAGAACCTCCAGCATCAAGAAGGCTGAAAAGCAAAGAAAAAAAACCAAAATGGAAGGAGGAAACAGCCCTGGTCTGCAGCTCCAGCAGCTCCCGTTGGCCACAGCAGCAGTTTCTGTGCAGCCACACACAGACTCCTTCTCCTACAAGGTCAGCTTCCCACCCCAGCAGGGAAGTTTCCATCCCCAGAAGGTCCTGACTATTGGAATGAGCTGATGATGGTGCTGCTTTGGGGTTATTTTCTGCAGAATGAGCTCTGGCTTTGAATTCAGCCATCCTGGGATGTTATATCCTGTGCTTTGTGAGAGAGAGAGAGAATTTCTCTGTCTGCAGAGCAGAGCAGCTGGAGGAAGGTGTGGCAGGGGGAAGGCGTGGGTGTGTGGAGGTGTTGGGGTGCAGTGATTCTCACAGGTGCCTTTTCAGCCTAAGCCATGCAGGACTAACAGAGCAGAAGTTCTGGCTTGCTCTGTGTGTTCAGGTGTTTGAGTTTCAGGGGGTGAGCCCACAGCAGAGGCTGCAGCTGGCTGGGACGTGGGGCTGTAATTCCTCCTTGTTCTCCAGCTGGGAACAGATAAATTCCCTCTGAATCCCTGATTCTGCAGGTGCTCAGAAAATCTCAGCAAAAAGGGGTTTTATTTTCCTTTGGGACCACAGTCCTGGGCCCTTGAGGAAGTTGGCCCAAGTGCTGTTGGCCTGAGGCTGTCACAGCCCAGAGAACTCTGCACTGTGGTCACACAGTGACATCCTCCTGCCACCTTCTCTCTCTGTCCTGGGAACCTCTCTCAGGTGGTTTTCAGTGAAGCTGTTTGGGTGAATCTTATTTTTGTGCATTCTGATAAAGAGGTTTTTGTTCTGCTGCTAAGAATTTGAAATCTGGAAGAAGTTCTGTGTATGAGAAAATCAAGGTTAGTCCACTTATTCTTGTTCACATTTGCATGTGAGCTGGGTTATCCCAAATCACTCCAAGAAAGGACTGAGCTGAAGGAGCAGTGCTAATGACATTTAGGCAGTTTTGGGAGCACACAAATGTTCAGTGGCCTCAGGCCCTTCTCTTCAGGCTCTTCTCTTAGCCCTCCTCTGCATCTCCTTTGTGACTCAGCCTGCTTTACATCCTTTATTTCAAATTCCATCTTTGGAGTGTGAGAATTGTTGCTGAGCTGCAAATGCCAGTGCAGAAGAGGTTGGGAGCTGTCAGAAGTCTCCTGTGACTTTGGGAATAACTGGTTTATACAAAAAGCAGATTAAAATCTGTGATAATTGGGCTGCCTCATCACATGGGCTGCATTAGAGACTGAACCAGCAGCTGTCACAAGCGGAGAAGAACAAAATGGTTGGGAAGCAGATGTTCCTGATCCATTCTCTGTCGAATTCCAGGGCAGTAAAATCCTCATAAATGACTTTTTCAGAGTGAAGAATGAGTGATGGTGTGGGGGTTTTTTTTAGCCTTATCTTCCTTTCTGAGAAACTGCAAACTAATTGAAGTTTCTTGGAGAAAGTGGCTGTTGAGTCTTATCTTCCACCTGAGTTCCCAGGTCTGAGCACAGCCACAGCACTTATCTGAAGTGCCTCAGATCAGCAGGAAGGGAGGAAGATAAGCAGGTTTATTGACAGGTGGATGTTGGACCAGGTGACCTTTAAAGGTGCCTTCCAACCCAGGCTATTCCAGGATTCTGGAATGGTTTAAAAGTCTGCTCTCCTCCAGAGTGTGCAAAGCTATCTGAGTTCCTTGGCTAGATTTAATTATTGTGTGTTCCCTTTGTTTTTGCAGGAGAACTTGATTGGGGCACTTCTGGCTATTTTTGGGCACCTTGTCAGCAGCATTGCCCTCAACCTCCAGGTGAGTGCCCTGAAGCAAATACTCATCCTGCATTGAAATAAACAATCACATCTGACAGAGTGCTTCATTTCTGTTTTCTTGCCCAGAAATACAGCCACATCAGGCTGGCAGGCTCCAAAGACCCCCGGGCCTACTTCAGAACCAAGACCTGGTGGAGTGGATTCTTGCTGCTGGTGCTGGGAGAGCTGGGAGTGTTCTCCTCCTATGCCTTTGCTCCTCTCTCACTGATTGTGCCCCTCAGTGCAGTGTCTGTTGTGGGTAAGGAGGAAAGAGCCTGAGTGTGTTCCTGTGGGAGATTCCTGACTCCTGACTATTTCTCTCTCCTTTTGTTTTTTTTTTGTAGCCAGTGCAATAATAGGAATTATATTTATTAAAGAAAAATGGAAGCCCAAGGAATTTTTGAGTAAGTTTCTTTTCATTTTCCTCTGTGTTTACAAATACACAGCAGGGCTCTGAGGAATTATAATTACAGGGATGGCAAGGTCTCATTAGCACCTCTTGAACAAGTGTGCCATCTCATCCACTGTTTATTACAAATGGACATCTTTTTGCTGGCTTGTGCCAAATCCCCTGAACCTCACAGAGTTTAGAAACAGGCTGAAGCTGCAGCCCTGATTCTGCAACAGCACAGGCACAAGGGAATGAACTCCCTGAAGATGGAGGTGTTTGCAGAAGTGGGAAAAGGGCTGTGGGCAGTGCCAGGCAGGATCAGCCCCAGACTCGGCTCTTGTAGCTTTATTTATTTAGCAGAGTCCACCTGGTACCAACTTGGTCTCAGCTCCCACAGCCCCGCTGCCCCTGGGGCTGCAGTATTTTGGAGGTGGGGCAGGAAGGGCACCCAGAGGGACATCCACGATGTCACTGATGGTCCTGTGGGATTGACTCATTAATTCCATGCATTCCACTCCCTCATTAACCCTGTCCTCTCCTGTTCCTTGTTCCTGTGCCTGCCCAAGGGCGCTACGTGCTGTCCTTCGTAGGCTGTGGCCTGGCAGTTGTTGGCACTTACCTGCTGGTGACATTTGGACCCAACAGCCACGAGAAGATGACAGCAGAAAACATCACCAGGCATTTAGTGAGCTGGCCATTCCTGCTCTACACGGTGAGGGGCCATGGAGGGTGGGGGGTTTTCTCCTGGGGGGCAGTTTCATTTCCAGCATTATTTTTCTTCTGGTTGCTACCAATGTTCACTGTGTTCACTGATGAACCTGGGACAGCTTTTCCAGGTGTCAGACACAAGCACAGCTCCTTTTGTTTCTCTGAACTGTGTAGGAATAAATGTCCTTGATTGAAAATTTACTGGTGCCTGAATCTGGGCTTTTTCCACATTGACTTTCTCTGGGCCCACAAATCTCTTTTTGAAAATCCCATGAAATTTGTGTTTTAATGAAGATACTCTTGGCCATTGGGCCAGGGATCACTTGTGGAAGCTCACTGCAGGAAGCAGGCTGAGATCTCTCCTGTGAATATTCAGTCTGGGCTATCTGATCAGCTGCTTTACCATAAATCCAACACTAAAAGTGCCCCGTGGTTCCTGTTCTTCAAGAAGCTGCTGAATATCTCCTCTGACTGCAATCTAAGATGATGCTGAATTTGGTCCATAATTGTGTGGGATCCCCATTTCCTTTTGATTTGCCCTACTCTAATGTTTGATTGGCCCAGAATCTCATTTACTGCCAACCCCATGTGCTCTGCATCTCTAATATTCTCATTTCTCTTTTGTAGCTTGTGGAGATCATTGTTTTCTGTCTGCTCCTGTATTTTTACAAGGAGAGAAATGCAAACTACATTGTCATTATTCTCCTGCTGGTGGCTTTGCTGGGTAAGTTCATATGGACTTGTAAGATCTTTAAACAGTAAATTGAGGCGTGTAGGGGATTATATTGATTTAATTAATGCCATGAAATGCACTAATTTCCTCCAGAAATGTTCCTGAAGCTGATGTTTAGGATCTTTGCAAACGACCTTTGAACAATTAAGGTTTATTCCCCATCAAACAAATGATCTGCCAAGCACAGAAAGTGCAGGTTATTTATTAATGTTCTTAATTTTAATCTGGGCACACAAAGGGTGGCATTCAGTGTGTAAGGAGGCCTGAGCCAGTGGGTGAAAGAGAGGATTTGACCTACAAGGATTGTCTTAGCTCTGTTAAGATTTGCTGTGTGGCTAAAGAAATGAGGAATCCTCTGCCACCCCAGCTTGTCCCTGTGAAATTGAGTCCTTGGTGATTCTGATATCCCACAGTGGGATCCTACAGTGACTTTGGATTTACACATTTAATACTTTTTTTAAAATGGAAACTGTAACCAATTAAACTTTTAAAAGGATGAGTAATAGCAAGTCTGCCATGCTGAAATCTGTGTCATAGTCCTCAATTTTTGCTGTTTATGCACCTTCAGTTCCTGCAGTGTCTTTTCTTTTACTCTTTTTTGGTTTTTTGAGCTGTTTTGGGCTGGATTTCAGTGGTGCCTCAGAGGCTTCATGAATTACAAAGCAACTGCCCTGATTCTGAATGGCCCAACTTTCAAGGAAGGAAAGTTCTTGTTTTGGAGACTTCCTTGGCTTTATTAACCAAACCAATGGAAAATGTTATCCTCCCATCATGTAATTGCACAACACTCTTTAAACACTGACAAAACCAGTAAATGCTCCCAGTTCTGTAGCCATGGATAGAGAAGGGTTCAGTGATTTCTTGGAGGTTGTTGTGGTGGGTTTGTGGGCAATAAAACGGGCAGAGCTGGTGGCAAACAGGCACTTGGCACGCCTTGTTTGGCCTGGCAGGAGGAGCGTGAGGTTTTTGGGGGTGCTGGGGTTGTTTGCAGCCTCCTGCAGCTGCCCCAGCTGAGTGTGGTGACCCCCCAGGTTCCATGACCGTGGTGACAGTGAAGGCTGTGGCTGGGATGATCCTGGTGTCCATCCAGGGCACCCTGCAGCTGGACTCCCCCATCTTCTACATCATGTTGGTGTGCATGATTGCCACAGCCATCTACCAGGCCACGTAAGGACTCCTCTCTTTGTCTGGAATTGTGTGGGGTGGGGGTCAGGAGCTGTTTGTATGCCAAAAATACCTATTAAAATGTAGGAGAATTATCCATTCTTTCCTGTGATCTCTCCCAGGAGCCTGAGTGGTCTTTGCTTTTCCACAAAGTGACACTGCCAGGAGGTTTTAATGCCACCATTCAAGTATTTACCAAACAGTTTTAGGACTGAAATGGTGGCCAATCAAATGCAGTATCTGCACTGGCTAAAATCAAAGTGCAGGATCAGTATTGTTGATAATGTGTCTATTTTTAGGGGTTTTTTTCCCTTTGTACTTGCAATAACATAAAAAGCTGGTAGCAGCAGGGATAAAAGGCTTCTCAAAATATGAGGGACACTCTGGCCCTGAGGTTGGGGCAGTAATTTCAGTGCAGCCACAAACCTCCCTCTTCTGTCCTTTTTATTCATTCCAAGCCTTGCTGCTGCTGCTGTTCAGTGAGAAAAAGAATGATTTTCCTTAAATTTATGCATCACTTTTGAAAGGTGTTTCCAAAAAAAGGATCCTTCCCAATCAGCCCCTGTTGCCTGTGATTGTGTTGCAGGTTTTTAGCTCAAGCCTCCCAGCTCTATGACTCAGCTCAGATCTCCAGCATTGGCTACATCCTGTCCACCACAGCAGCAATCTCAGCAGGTAACTGCATAACCTGTCTAAAAAAAGGGCAAAAGATTTTGGGAAATAATCCTCCTGAAGAAGGTGAATACTCAGCAATATGATGACTTCTGTTTTTTTATCATCTCTCTGCAATGGCTTTGTTTGTTTGAGTTTTTTTTTCCTTTTTAAAAATGTGAATTATCCCATTAGACTGTATCAAAATTTTCTGTTCAGTGCTGTCATTTTGTTTAAAGTGCAGGGGAATTTGTTTGAGACTGTTCCTCATTCAATATGTGTTCTTAGATGTGCAGGTAAAATGTTTCGTTGTTATTTATTTTTTACTTTATTTTCTTTACATTAAAAATGTAAAGAGCAGGAGGCAGAACATGTGTCCTGCTGCCACCCAGGACACCAAGGACACTTCTCCTGGAGGTTGGAGCTGTTTGTTGTTGTTTGGGGTCTAGACTTTGCATCTTTTTGTAGTTAAGTCCAATTTGTTTCGTCATTCCAAAATAGTCCTTCTTGTTTATGCTGCACAGGTTCAATTATATCTCTGTTAGTGACAGCATCAGAACTATTTTGGTAGTGAAACTGGAAAAGATTTGTCAATAAATTGTGTTAAAATAGAAATCAGGACACCTATTTTAAGATCATTAAATAAACAAAGATGCTGGCTATAAAAATAGGAATCCTGGCTGAAGGTGGAATTGGGAAGATGTAATGAATGATTTCCTTTTCAAGGAGCAACTTTTTACCTGGACTTCATGGGTGAAGATGTCCTCCACGTTTGTATGTTTGCACTGGGGTAAGTGCTCTGGGTTTCCTTGACAGAAAACTGTTGCTTCATGTGACTCAGATTTCAAAAATACAAATCTGTTTTTAAAATCCCTCTCTGTTGGAGGGACAAACTGTCTTGGAGAAGAGAACAGGCTGAAAGCATTTTCTCTAACAGAGCAGAGAGTGGCCCTTAGAGCTCAGCGTTGTGTTTGGAAAAAACCCTGTAACCCTTAGTAATGCACAATTACACAACAATTAATCACTAAATAATCCTGGGGATCAGCTTGGGTGCTGAGCATATGGCTTGGTTTTCAAGCTGCCTGCTCATGAATCTGGAAGAATTGTAAAATAACCCAAAGAAACACTCTCTGGGAACCATATTTCAGATTTTGCACCTTCCCTGAACTGTGTCTGACTTCTGGAGTTTTTAGAGCATGGAGAAGACACAATGCAGATCTGATCAGTAAAACATTTCCTGTGTAACTCAGTATTTTGGTGTAATTAGCTCTCATAATCAGGGGACATTCTCAAATGGCTTTTAGGTAAGTACAGAAAAAAATCCCCAAACAATTGAGAGATCATTGTTCTGAACTGCACCTTGCCCTGTAACAATCCAGATCCAAGGTTGTTGATGTGTTTATAGGGAGCTTTTGCAAGGTCAGGCTGCTAAATCCTGGAATTCCATCAAAGCAAAACCAAATGTTGCTATGCTTCCTTTCCCCTACAGTTAGTCAAAATTAATTAATTAACATGAAAACTTCTCCCTGTGTTGATAGAGAAAAGGTGAAGTTGTGCTGGTTGCTGGGGATGTTCCAGTGCTGCTCAAGGGGGCTCAGCTTGGACAGTGCTTGGAATTCTGGCTTGGCAGTGCTTGAACTGCAGCTCTGAATTCTATATGGAGCAGCATGGAATATTCTGTGCCCTCCCTTTGCCAGGATCTCAGTGATCCTTTCTCCTCCCTCAGGTGCCTCATAGCATTCCTGGGAGTCTTCCTGATCACGAGGAATAGGAAGAAGCCTGTCCCCTTTGAGCCCTACATCTCAATGGATGCCATGCCAGGTAACCAAAGCCCAGGGCTTCATCAGCCTGCTAAAGAGCTGGGCTGCACAGGGAGGGCTCAGGCTTTGCCTCTGGTCAGGGTTGGGTGGATCAGGCAGTTGTGATCTGGGAATATGAATGGGTTTGAGCTTGGGATTGGGCTCCATCCAGCAGCAAGAACTGATTTTTGGGGATGGCTCAGAAATTAGGTAGAAGAGCAGAATTTTGGGAAGCACAGCTAAGCTTTCTGGTGAGCTGTATGAAACATCTGCAGCACTTGATGGCTAACTGAGAGCCATCCCTCATTCAATGGGAGCTTATTTCTCCATCAGCTGCTCCAGTGCTGAGCACAAACCCTTTCTGTCTGATTTAACATCCGAGGAGCTGATGAGCCTCAGGGACTGCTCATTTCCTGGCTGAACAGAGAGCAGGAAAAATGCACTTTTGTTCCTAATCTGCCTCTGCTCCTGCAGGCATGCAGAACATGCACGACAAAGGGATTGCAGTGCAGCCTGACCTCAAAGCCTCTTTCTCCTACGGCGCCCTGGAGAACAACGACAGCATGCCAGAAATCTACACTCCAGCCACGCTGCCCATCGTGCAGGAGCAGCACGGATCCAAAGGAGTCTCTGCCCCTCCCTACAGGGTGCTGGAGCACAGCAAGAAGGAGTGAGAGACCTTCAAGGACTGGTGGGAGTTGTCAGGAGTTTGACCTTTATTTATTTACCTGTTCAAATAGGAGCAAGCATAAAGCTGACCTTGAGAAGAATTTCAAGCTCGTCTCGAGCTGAACTTTCCAGGCTGATTATTAAAATAAACAACTTTTTCTAGTGGGGAAGTTGAAAGCACTTGGCAGGAAGCAGATCCCAGTTCTGCATGGAATTCTGCTGGCTGAGAGTGTGGAATGATGGAATGGTGAGTGCAGCACTGTGGAAGTGATGAGAGAGGAGATGCTGTGGAAGTGACTGTGCAGTTTGCAGCCCTGCTGCGAGTGGTTTTATCTCCAGACAAGTTTTCAGGAGCTGCTCACAGAGAGAGGAGGACAGGATTTAATCTTTCATTTACAGAGACTGTGACAGATTTCCAGGAAGGCTCTAAATCCTGGTGTGACCATGGAGCTCCCCTGACACAGCAATAAATGGAATTGTTTTGAAGCACCAACACTGGAACTCGCTGTGTCTTTAGAGCAGCAGAACTGGTGAGAGTGAACACTTTATCCCTTCAAACCATGAATTTTGGGCACTTCTGTTCTGGTGTTGAACATAAGCACTGAGGATGGGGGTTGTTTTTAGAGCACCACTGGATTATATGGCTTAGAACAAAGATTATTTGCCAGTTTTCTGATTTCATAGCAGGAGCTTCAAGTTGCATTAAATGGTGCAGAGGGAGCACTATAAAGGATGAGGACAGGGAGAAATGAGAATGATGTAACTGTATCTGGTGGGGAATTTATGTAATTTTGGATAAAATCTGAATTCTTTATCATGTTTATTTATTTTCTTTCTGATTGAGGCAGGATTTCCAACTTCAGTGGTCCCAACTACTTAAAGGTGTTGAAGTTCCTTAGTTCATAAGCTCAGTTTAGGTGATATAAGCTGGGGTCCTCCCCCCACTTTTTTTTTTCTTTTAAAAAAAGGAAAAACAATACTTGACTACTGTTGTGGATGACCTAAAGAGAGAAATTAAGGCCTGTGAGGATAATGGAGCTTTGTGTACTTTGATATTTATCTTCCCAGCTTCCAGGAGATGGCCAGGAGCTGATACTGAGGGAGAATGGACACAGGGGGGGACTTTATTTGAAAGGAATAGTGCTCGTGTTCTGTGTATTTTTAAGTGATTCCCCCAATACCAGGGAGTTTGGGATTATTTTAGATTTGGAATCGTGCATTTATTTATTTTTATTTGTATTTGTTAAATTGACTCATGGCCAGTTTCTGTTCCCACTGCCAGAAATTCTCAAGGACTCCCCTGACCTGTACATGATTTTTCTAGGTTCTTGTTGTAAATGACAACAGAACTGTTCCTTTGCATTTGTTTGCTTTGCCAGCTCTGCAGGCTGATTCCATCTGGGCACACTTTGGATTGCTTTGGCATTTTTGTGCAGCTTAGAAAAATAACCTTCCCCCTGCACAGGGGAGGTGCCCTGGGGCTGTACCCAGGTTTCTTCACCAGCTGGGCACAATTCAGATCTTATCAGTGGCATCCCCTGCACTGGAACTTAAGAAACCTCAAGAAATGACAGCTTTCCTTTCAGCCTCAATATTTTATTTGTGATTAAGCAAGATAAGGATGTTAATGGGCTCCTGCTGCCAGAGCATTCATCTTGCTGGGGTGCAGTGACACTGATTTACTGCCTTTGGATGTGGTCATTGATCGTTGGTGAATTTATGGGCAGCTTTTGTTCATTAACAATGCAGAATGAAGCAGTGCAGGGAGGCTGAATGGGAAGGGCACAGGAATGCTGCCTTTCCTTATCTCTTCCCATTTAATCAGCCTGTTCTGACCTATTGGTTCTGCAGCCACAGAACACAGAGTCTGAAAACAAGCTGTGCTACACCACACACTTGTTCCATGGCAATATTCTCTGTGGTTAATCAGGTGGTATAAAATAATTCATCAGAAGGGCCTAAATGGCTGCTGCCATCCAGATCAGGATGGTCCTGTGTGTGACAGTGCAGTGGTCCCAGTTCTCAGCAGGGTTTAAAGCCAGCAGGTGACTGGAGCACAGACTTGGCAGCCATAAATCCTGGTTTGGGTTTAATTTTCCTTCTCAGGACAGGCCCTGAGGGATGGACACAGAGCCAGGGGACAGAGCTGCTCTGAGGTGGCTGTGCTCCCCTTGCAGGCTGCTCTCTGGCCTGTTCAGGGGTGATTTTGCTCTAAACTCCCCAATTCTCCTGAGCCCAATTCCTGGCCTTGCTCCCTGCACAGAGCCCTCAGGTGTCAGCCCTTCTCTGAGTGAACCTGCCCCCAGCCATGAGCTGAGCTTTTGTGTTATTGTGTGGGTTTGGCCCTTTCTTTTTAGAATCTTTTGATTCTTTTTAGAATCAAAGATTCTAAAGGCAAGTCTTGCTCCAAAGCTTTACATAACCATGTTTTATTTACACAGTCTCTGTGTGCTCAAATAATTCTACTTAATAATGACAGTCCCCTTTACCTGCAGCTACAGAGAAATCTTCCTTTGTTTGCTTCTGGAAACTTCCTGCCAAAGGCCTCCACTGGAGGTGGTGTCTGTTTCTACAGCACATAAATCACAATATTTTTGATTATTGTGCTACAGCAGTGGAGCCTAGGGTTTTCCTGGGCCATGGGCCTCAGCTGCATGACTGATGTAGGGGTAGGACTGAGGGACTGCACCTCACTCCTGTTTGCTGCTGCTGTTCAACACTGGAATCTTAAAATGAGGTTGGTTTTGTTTGTTTTTATTTTATGCACGTTCCTCTTTCTTGCTTTTACTCCCAATCTTCCAAAAATGTTATTTTCTGCTCTTCGGCCTAAGAAAAGGCATGAGGAGGGCCCAGAGAAACCAAGTATCATATTTAAACTTGACTGAAGGACTTCTGTGCTCTTTCTGGCCCTTTCAGGAGTGAATCAAACTCCTCACCTCCCTTCTAGTCCAGGGAAGCTGAAGCAGGAACCTCACACTGAGGTTTTCACAGAATATTTGTTAGTCTGAGGTGACAGTGTCCATGCCTGGGACTGCAGCAAACATTTACAGCTGAGCAGCACAGGAAGGTTTAACGGAGAGGAGCCCTGTGCCACATTCCAGGGTGTAAAATCGTTTAGGTGTTGTACAGCACACTCTGATCTGTGAATGTCAACACTGCAGGGCTGATGCAGGACCCTGCACATGGCACAGCACCCCCAGATTCCAAATGGAAGGGATTTCTCAGCACCAGGAGCTGCTCCAGCTCTTTGGTGAAGGAGCAGCTCCTTGGGTTCATCCTGGCTTCTTTACCCAATGTGAACTGACATCTCTTGCCTCCACCCTGTGTGGCTTCTCGATGCACCAGAGCACTTAAAACATCCTCAGTGTGTATTTTATGTGTAACTTAACTCTGTGGAGCACAGCTGAATGTATAAAATGATCTGCCTACAACATTCTCCTGTTCACCTTAAAATGTGTAAATAAATCAAGCTTTACACTCTTGCACTATAAAGGACAACTGCTTCATTTTTCACAGGCAATGTTGCATGTCTGTTTAATTCTATTTGTCTTTCAGGTGAGACAAATGAAACCAAACTTTGAATAAAAGATTGTGGCAAAACCTATGGAATTCTGTCTTGCTCCATGCTCCTGGTAGATCTTTAATTGACCAAAAATGTCTTGGCAGAAGTTAAGACAGGATTTAGGTGACTAAAATGTGTATTGAAAGAGCTCTCTGTAGTTTTTCAACAGGATATGTGTAAATGAAATGCAGATTGTTACAGCATTACTAATGCTCCCAGTTTCACAGGAGTCTCCACATATTTGGGGTCACCTGTAGGACTCATGCAATTCACTTTTAAAACTTCCTTTTAGAGGGCTTTAAAAAATTAGCATTTAATATTTTGGAGAAGAGCTTGAAATTGTGATCCAAGGAAGGAGGGGTGGACACAAACCCAAAATCACTGTATTTTTGGCCTGACTAGTGATGTTTTTTTACTGAGATTGAGTTTCTCTGAGCCATGCGAGCCCTCTGGTAAGAGCTGGGAATGCAGCTGTGGGAGGTGTCATCCCCCAGCCACAGGGCAGCCTGTCTGGGATACAGGACTGCAGGAAGAGATACAGAAAAGTGGCAATTTAGCTTAATCGACTGCTTGCCGAGCTAATTAACACTCACCAGATGGGTTTACAGTCCAGGGGGAGAAGCTTTTAATTAAATGTATCCCTTGGGGTCCCAAACCACTAAGGGAGAAAAGACAACCCAAGGGCAGCCTCGGCGTTAGAGCTGCACCTCACTGAATCCCTGGATTCCCTAATCCCCAGAATTTCTGATAAAAAGTGGCAGTACTCTGTTAACATCCACCATTCAAGGGTTAGTGGGTTATATTACAAGTGTTTTAAGTGCTGATACAAAGATGTGCCATTGATGTCAGGAGTGTTACAGGAGTGCTACAAACGAGGTGTTATTGCAAGAGACAGAGTGTTTTAAATGCCACTGAAGTGGACACAAATGTTGCAGTTAGTGGTATTGAAGCAGAATCTATCGTTGGCCAGGGAGGAAAATGTGGTATTGAATCGATAAAGCAGGAGATTGCAGCAAGGGAGGGCTGAGGATGGAGACAACCTGTTACTACCTGAATTTGCACTGCATCTAAATTGCAGAATCGCTTTACCTGGACAGGGGAGGCTGATCTTACCTTCCTAAAGTGACATCTGCTGGGCTGTTTTCTTACGAGGGAAAGGTGGACGAATCACCTGGTAGAGAAGCCAGCTCAGCATCTCTGTCTGTTTCTGAAATTTAAAAGAAAATATTTCAGCCACAGAAATTTCACTACTTGTATCACAAACCCACGCTGTCTTCTGTCTTTCCAAGTGAGGACAAAACTGTTGAACTCAATATTTGTGTCAGTGAAATTCAGTAGTTTTGTGGGG
The DNA here is from genome assembly GCA_013397155.1 of Irena cyanogastra. Classification (NCBI taxonomy): domain Eukaryota; kingdom Metazoa; phylum Chordata; class Aves; order Passeriformes; family Irenidae; genus Irena; species Irena cyanogastra. The sequence goes on along the minus strand of VWZV01001566.1, from coordinate 135,628 downwards.
GTTTTTGTGAAAAACCGAAGAAAGTATGTTGGTTTGTGCTTTCTTTATAGAGGTAAATGTGCACAGGCACTGATGTCTCACCCAGCTCAGATGATGGCTGTCTGAAACCATCTCATGGCTGGATTAAGCTGTGATTTACTCCGAGGAGGACACAAACTGTCACTGCTCCCAGCTGGCAGCTGTCCGAGGCTGATGGCAGAGCCATCCCGATTAATGCCAGGGGAAGAATCAAAGAATCCCAGACTGCTTTGGGTTGGAAGGGACCTTAAATCTCATCTCATCTCACCCCTGCCATGGCAGGGACACCTTCCCCTGTCCCAGGCTGCTCCAAGCCCCGTCCAACCTGCCCTTGGACACTGCCAGGGAACCAGCGGCAGCCACAGCTGCTCTGGGCAGCTCCTTCCTCCACAGCAGCCGCCAACCCCTCGTCCGGAAGCTGCTCCGAGGGCGATTTGCAGCATTTTAAAATAAATTCTCATGGCTCTGAGCTCAGCCATTCCCACAGGGACCCTGGACAGCCGCTCCTCGGGGCCCAGCGGGCGGTGTGCTCCCGTCGCCTCTCCAGGGCTGGATCAGTGCCACACGAACACCGCCCGAAGTGTCCCCGGAGCGCTTTTGGGGCGCCTGAAGCGGCCCGGGGGAGGCGGCGGCGGGGCCGGGACCGCGCGGCCCCTCAGGGGACCCGACCCGCCGCGACCCTCAGCGGGGCCGGGGCATGCGCGGAGCCCCGGACTCCCTCCCGCCTGCCTGCCTTCCTCCTGCCTTCCCATCCTTCTCCCTCATTCCTCCCTCCCTCTCTCCTCTCCTCCCCTCCTTTCCCTCTCTCCATCCGGGTCACCGACCCCCCTCACACACCCCTCAGCTCCCGGGAGNGAGCCCGCGCGCGCGGGCGCGCCCCCGCCGCCGCCCCGCCCCGGGACCCGCGGGCGCTGCGCGCTCCCGCCGCCTCTCACGGACACCCGCGGGCGCTGCGCGCTCCCGCCGCCCCGCACGGACACTGCGCGTCCCCGCCGCCCCTCGGGCAGACCCGTCCGCAGGTGAGCTGAGCCGCGGCCCCGCCGGAGCCGCCCCCGGGCCGCGCCGTGCCGCGGGTGCGGGCGGGGAAGTTGTTTTCATCCTCTTTCAGGGCGGAGATCGAGCGTTCGGCGTTTTCAATTAAGGAATATTCACAGCCAAGGCTCCGGCCCCCGCCCCGGGTTTGTCCCGCCGCGGTGAGCCAGGGCTGCAGGATCCGTGGGGTCTGCGGGATCAGCCCCAGGGTTTGGAATCGTGGAATGCTTTGGGTGGGAAGGCTCAAAGCCCAGCCAGTGCCACCCCTGCCATGGGCAGGGACACCTTCCACTGTCCCAGGCTGCTCCAGCCTGGCCTTGGGCACTGCCAGGGATCCAGGGGCAGCCAGAGCTGCTCGGGCACCCTGTGCCAGGGCCTCCCCGCCCTCCCAAGGGAAGGATTTTTTCCTGTGCGCTCCCGGTCAGAGCAGATTTAACTGTTCCTGTGGAAATTGCCACGGCGTTTCCAGGGCTTACATTCCTTGAGCGGTGGGATGTGGCTGTGAACGAGCTGCTGGTCCAGAGGATGCCAAGGAAAACTCCCCGGTGCTGCCTGTGCCGGTGAGGAGCTGTAGCCCATGGCAGAAGCTGCTTTGCTTTCATTTCAGATGATTTTTAGCCTTCTGTGAAGTTGAGAAGTTTGTTTGTAAGCATTTCCCTGTCAGCTGGTATTTAAATGATAAGCAGGTGNGGCCCGCGCGCCCCCTCGGGGGCCCCGCCCCGCCGCGACCCTCAGCGGGGCCGGGGCATGCGCGGAGCCCCGGACTCCCTCCCGCCTGCCTGCCTTCCTCCTGCCTTCCCATCCTTCTCCCTCATTCCTCCCTCCCTCTCTCCTCTCCTCCCCTCCTTTCCCTCTCTCCATCCGGGTCACCGACCCCCCTCACACACCCCTCAGCTCCCGGGAGAGTACGCGCGCGCAGGCGCGTTCCCGCCGCCGCCCCGCCCCGGGACCCGCGGGCGCTGCGCGCTCCCGCCGCCTCTCACGGACACCCGCGGGCGCTGCGCGCTCCCGCCGCCCCGCACGGACACTGCGCGTCCCCGCCGCCCCTCGGGCAGACCCGTCCGCAGGTGAGCTGAGCCGCGGCCCCGCCGGAGCCGCCCCCGGGCCGCGCCGTGCCGCGGGTGCGGGCGGGGAAGTTGTTTTCATCCTCTTTCAGGGCGGAGATCGAGCGTTCGGCGTTTTCAATTAAGGAATATTCACAGCCAAGGCTCCGGCCCCCGCCCCGGGTTTGTCCCGCCGCGGTGAGCCAGGGCTGCAGGATCCGTGGGGTCTGCGGGATCAGCCCCAGGGTTTGGAATCGTGGAATGCTTTGGGTGGGAAGGCTCAAAGCCCAGCCAGTGCCACCCCTGCCATGGGCAGGGACACCTTCCACTGTCCCAGGCTGCTCCAGCCTGGCCTTGGGCACTGCCGGGGATCCAGGGGCAGCCAGAGCTGCTCGGGCACCCTGTGCCAGGGCCTCCCCACCCTCCCAAGGGAAGGATTTTTTCCTGTGCGCTCCCGGTCAGAGCAGATTTAACTGTTCCTGTGGAAATTGCCACGGCGTTTCCAGCGCTTACATTCCTTGAGCGGTGGGATGTGGCTGTGAACGAGCTGCTGGTCCAGAGGATGCCAAGGAAAACTCCCCGGTGCTGCCTGTGCCGGTGAGGAGCTGTAGCCCATGGCAGAAGCTGCTTTGCTTTCATTTCAGATGATTTTTAGCCTTCTGTGAAGTTGAGGAGTTTGTTTGTAAGCATTTCCCTGTCAGCTGGTATTTAAATGATAAGCAGGTGTTGATGCTCAGAAGAAAGGGCTTAGTGAAAGGTCTGCTCCCAGTGGCTTCAGTTCTTGGGATCCTTTAAATTGTGCTGTTTAATCTGAAATCTATGAGGGAGTGAATTATCCAATAGTTTGCTAATGAGTATTGCAATGAAATTGCTTATAATTCTATTGCTGTTAATACCATGATAAGAATAAGGCGATTGTAATAAATAACTCAGATTTGCATATCTCCATTCATATCAGACAATTTATAAATAACAGAACAAATTTCGTGTTGATTCCTGTTCTTCTTTGTGAAATTATTTGCCTTTAACAGTGTGGGCAGGACGACGTGCTGTCCTCACGTTTGTTGTTGGGTGTTTGGCTGGCAGGGCCCTGCTGGAAGCTGGCTCCTGGGCAGGAGCTGCTGGGGGGGAAGGATGCTCAGGGATTCCATCAAGTCCTGGAGCGACAGCCAGTCAGACCTGTACAGCAGCGACCAGGAGGAGGAGGAGCAGATGATTTTTGGAGAAAATGAAGAGGATTTGGAAGAGATGATGGATTTAAGTGACTTGCCTACCTCACTCTTTGCTTGCAGTGTTCATGAGGCCGTGTTCGAGGTACAGGAGGAGAAGGTAAGGGGGAAGGAGTGTGAGGTGTTCTCAGTGTTCCATTGAACATTTTTGTCTGGATTTTCAGTGTATTAATGCACATTATAATTGAGGGGAAAACCCAGCCCAGAGTATTTTCCTGGTAAGCTCAGAGCAGTTACCCAGGACAGATAATACCACACTACTTTGGTCTTGGAAACTGTTAACAGAGAATAATGCTGCTCCCATGAAAAGCTCTTCTGATTATTATGTTTTTTCCTTTTTATCCAAACATCATGATACAACATCCAAAGGCAGATTTAAATAAAATCTGAAATTTAAAAAAATTATTAAATTGATAAAAATTAGAAATAAAATATGCCAATGTAAATGTTTTATTTCAAGGCAAGGATCCTGTTAAAAGAGTGATACAAATTTGCAAGATGTGTGTTCTGACTTGAACACCCTGAAAGTGGCTTATGAAGACCTTGTAATAAAGTAAATTTTATCTGGCCTGTTAGCATTTTATCCAAATATTAATTCCCTTTGCTTCCAAGAGCATCAGGAATAATGAGTTCCATTACATGAAAGAATTCCCACACTGTCCTTGCATCCCAGGTGTGCCCAGGGAGATGTGGCAGCCTTTGGTTTTAACTCATTAAAGAATCTGGCCTTTCACACTGCACATGAAAGTGTTTTATCCAGTTTAGTTCAAAGAGCAGAAGGTGAGAAATGCAGACAGTGTAAAAGTACATCTTGTTTCATTCTCAGATATTCCCTTTGTGAGGGGATGGCAGGACTGGAACATCCTCACCCTTTTCAGCTGCAGGGTTGAGCCACTCAGTTGCAATTCCGTGTTTGTCAGGTACCAAATTGGCCTCTGTGCAGCAGGAAGAGGTTCTGTGATTTAATAAAGACCCTGATGTTGTGTGGGTTGGAGAAAATGGTGCAAAAAACCATTACTTGTGTTAAAGCCAACATGGGCATTATCTGAAGAGTTTATTCAGTGCTGTTTAAACTGGACCTGTCACTGTTTTTATAATGAGGGAAGGCATTACCAGGATTTTTGGGAGACATCAGAGTCTGTTGGAGTCAGACAAATTAACTGTGGTCCCTGGAAAGAGGTTTTAATTGAGGATTCCTCTTCTCCCTATTGGCTTATGTAGATCTCTGAATAACAGAATATTATCAGAACATAGTAAATAAAACTGCAAAGAGATTTCTTGCAGACTTCTCCAGGGATTTAAATCTGACTTTTTACAGTGGATGAAAATCTACACCAGATTTCCTGCTGCTTTTTATGTGGGGAAAAAAAATCTGAAAATGAGGTCTCTTGTGGATCAGAGAGCTGGTAAATTAATTGAATTTCATAATTGAAAATTATTAATTGGATTTCAGAACCATGAAATCGATTTTCATGACAATGCCGTGCAGCTGCACCACTGAGCAGCTCTCACTAGGTGGCACTTGGCGTATTCAGAGTTTTTGGGCTCATTCACATCGGTTTGCTCTTGGAATTCAGATGGAGCCAGGGAGACAAAGCTGTGCTGCCCTGAGTGTGGATTTACAAGCAGGAAGGGAGGTGTGGAATGTGCAGGTTGAGGTGATTCAGGAAATGGATGGGATTTGGGAGAGGAGAGTAAAGGAAAATATCTTTTCACGGAGTGAGAATGTTTGTGCTTCTCTCCAGGAAAGGTTTGAAGCACTTTTCACAGTCTACGATGAGCAGGTGACGTTCCAGCTGTTCAAGAGCTTCAGGAGGGTGAGGATAAACTTCAGCAACCCCGAGGCAGCAGCACGAGCTCGGATAGAGCTGCACGAGACCGAGTTCAGCGGGAAGAAGCTGAAGCTTTACTTTGCACAGGTACAGTGGGACACAGAGATCTTGTACCTCTGTCCTTGTTTCTTTATTCCTCCTTTGCCTATGAGTTTCATTTGGGAGAAATATCTGAAATCACCTCATTGTTCTACACTGAGCTGTGTCAAAATTTTAGGGCACAGTTTTGTTTTTTGTCTTGAGCTGGGATTGGTTGGGACAGTCTCTGTGCAGTGACCAAACCACCTTCCCCCAGACACACAGAGGGGCTGAAACAAAATAAGTGGGTCCCAAATTCTCTTTCTAAGAGATGGTTTGTCCCTGTTGCATGGGCACAGGTCCCACAGCAGCCCCTGCACAGGTTCTGAGCTGCAGCAGTTCCCTGAGGTGTTGTACAAAGAGCTGAACTCGTTTGGTTTTTTAAAGCTAGGCTGAATTAAGTGCAGGGCATGGATGTGCATTAGTGGGGAAATTAACCAAATAACATAGGAATTCATATTTGTGCTCTCTGTCTCCTGGGTTTGCCTGCAGATGCAGGTTTCCAGTGAAATTGGAGACAAGTCCTACCTCCTTCCTCCACAACCTGTGAAACAGTTCCTGATTTCCCCCCCTGCATCTCCCCCAGTGGGGTGGAAACAGAGTGAAGATGCAACTCCTCTGATCAATTATGACCTGCTCTGTGCTGTCTCCAAGCTGGGGCCAGGTAGGAACATTCATCTTTTGTTTGGCACTTCCCTTCAAAAGTGATTATTGGGGAGTTTATCTACTTGCCCTTTCCTGTGAGAAGAAACTGAGTCTCTTTTATGTGCTGTTTCTTCTTCCTTGAATGAAATGATCCATCACTTTCTTTACTTAATTATTTAATTGATTGAAAGTGTAGCACAGGACTGGACTGTGAGGGAGTGGCTCCATCACACCCATCTATCGAATTTTGTCAGAGCCTCAGGATTAAGGAACAATCAATCAGAGAAATGAGAAGTTCAGTCTTTTGCAGATGAGCAGCTCCAGCTATTAAGGATATCTGGATGCCAATATGGACTTTTTGGGTTTAATCATCAACTGCTTTCTAAGCCTTCCTGGGAGATGTGGTGTTTGCTTTCTGTGAAAAGCAGGAAATGGGGAGGCTTGATGTGCTAAAATGCTTTTGTAGCTTTTAATTTACAAATGTCACAGAAATACACAAATGATGTCACTTACAAATGTGTTTGCTGCTCGTGTTCTGATGTCTTCCTGGGAGGTTTTTACATCCCTCCCTTCCTCTAAATGTCAATGAAGAGATTGATTGTATTCAAAGTGTGCTGTAACTGCTACAGGGACTGTTTTAAGGCATTTCAGAGGTTTGGTGTAGAGTGGAGGTTGAGCACGTTAAAGTTGGGGTGGGAGTTAATGATTCTTTTGTTGTGTTGCTGAAGTTATTAAGGGGTTTTTGAGCTAAATGCTTTACTCTGGGGGTGTTTTTAACCTGCCTCTTGCTGGCTGCTCTCAGGGGAGAAGTACGAGCTGCACGCAGGGACAGACTCCACCCCCAGCGTGGTTGTGCACGTGTGTGAGAGCGAGACGGAGGAGGAGGAGGAGATCAAGAACCCCAGACAGAAGATCCTGCAGACACGGCGCCCAGACCCGCCCCCCACCATCCTGAGTGACTCCAAAGCCTTTGAGTGTGCCCTGGAGGTGGGGGGGACAATGCCCTGCTAGAGCTGAGCTGCTCCACGTGGTACCAACTCCAGGCACCCAGCGAGTCCATGTGTTGCTGTCTGTGCTGCTGCTATAGGTCACAACAGGTCTGACTTGTAGTTGTCTCTCATGTTCAAGATTTTGGATGCCAATGCTCTGAAAAGCACTTTAATTTTAGGGACTAGTCCCCCCCGAGTGTAGCAAATCTACCTGACTTGAAATAGTGACAATTAGGGAGTCTGGCTGTGTTTTGGTTTTTTAAGATGTTGCCCTTTGCTCTTTGTTGTACAGTGTGATGTTCCAAGTGCTGAAATAATCTCCTCTTGTCACGACTGGGTTCCAGCAAGTTCCTTGTACAGCAGTTAAAAGCTGATCTGTCCAACAGCTTCCAGTTAATCTAGTGTTAAACACAAGTAAATGCACTCTCTATGCTCAGATTCCTTGCCAGCTGAGGTGAGGGTTAACCTTTGCTTTTCTCAGAAATACCAGCTGTGTGTTTGTAGTTTGACATGAGGCACAAATACACTGAGGAGCTGCATTCAGGAGGGGTGGGTGACTACAGGGGGAGAACACCAGAGGAAGAACCTCAGAGTCTATCACCAACTCCTGCTCTGGTTTCTGTGGTGGTGCCCTGACCCCTAATTAGGAGTTAATGACAGTGGTAGGGTGAAATATGGATCCAGCTGTTGAGTGTGTTGTGTCTGATCCTCTCTGACAATCTGGGGATGTTTATTCCTCTCCAGTCTTTGGGACAGCCTCCACATCTGAATAAATCCAGTGACTGTTAGGTCCTGGCAGGAGCTAAAACATCCAAGGGTTAATTGTTAACTTCTCCAGTCTGTTTTGTATTTTCAAAGACAATCAGTTGCCTGGCTTAGCCAGTTTTTATGCAGTTTCAGCCCTTGTTTACTGTTTTTCTTGAAGACCTTTTCTGTGTGGCCTCCTGTGTGTCTGACAGAACATCTGCTGCTTCTGAGACCAGGATGCATCTTTTAGAATACAGATCTTTGATTTTGTGATCTTGTGTTAAGTGTTTTAGTAGGAGAAAAATATGCCTTGGTATAACAACAGCTGCTCCTGTGCTTTTATGCTATTTTATAGCCAAACTTTTTTAGTCTAGACAGATTCTTCTTTTTTTCTATTTAAAAAGATAAAATGATTTGTGAACAAACCAGGCTGCTGATGTTCCTGTGTAGAAATCATTCTGAAATTCAGATTTTTCAAGTTCATTTCAGTGTGTTTCAGTTGTACCTGATGTGCTTCTTGAACTTCCAGAAGTGTTTTCACTTGACTGACAGCAGGGGGAAAAGGAATGGGCAGGGATTCTCATGGATGTGGAGGTTTTCAACTCCGTGTTGTGCCTGCTCAGGATCCCTCCTGCCACCAGCTTCAAAGTGGGATCCTGCAGGCAGGTCCTTGCTCCAGAAACAGGAATAGGACAGAGAAAAAAGGTAGGGAAATGGGCTTTGTCCATCTACAGGTGTGATATTTATGTATCTCTTCAGGTATTGCAATCACTCCAAGCCCAGCTTCACTGTCTCACTGTTCCATGGAATTAAAACAAAGGTAAAAAACCCAGCAAAAACCTGTGTTATCCAGCAGACTTATGGACTTCTGAAATTCCAGAAGTCCAGGTTGGATTCTCTGTGGTGTTTCTATTTTTTAAATTATTTCATTTCTACCCCAGTGTAGAAGTTGCTGTAAGTAGGAGTAAGTGGAAAACCTTCAGAAACAGTTTTATAAGGAGAATCAAGTGTGATGTTGTTGATGTATAAATGTGTAAAATGTGGAACAACATTCCAGCACTTTCCATTGTGTAAAGACACTTCAAATAAAACAATGCAGTGCCATTCACATTTGGGATCTGAACTGTGTTCCATGCTGAACAGGTGGATGTTGAGATTTTAATGATGGTGCCTGCTTGAATGTTCTCATGGGCAGATGGGATGGGGACTCTGCGTGCCTCGGAGCTGGGGGTGGCAGGGACCCACAGGAGGGATTTGGGATCCTTGCAGGGACCCACAGGGTGGGAAGGAGGAGCCAAACAGAGGCTCCAAAGCTTTAATGATGCCATTGATCAATATCAGAAGTGATTCTGCTCCACTCCAGGGTTACAGAAAATCTACTCCAGGGTGATAGCCTGCCTTGGCAAATGAAGCTGGAGTTTTATTCCCTCCATGCCATGATTCAGTACCCCCCACCAGAGTCTGTTTCTCCTAATCACTGACCTGCTGGTAAACGCTATTTTTAGCAGCAAGCTTGCACAGAAGCACCAACTCAGCCCTTTCTGAGCTTGCACTTTGTATAAATAAATACCCCAAATTCCTTAAAAATGTTCTCCTTGAGCAGCAGCTGAAACATGTGGTGTTTCTTTGTGTTTTGGAGTTATGGGAGTACTTTGGTTTTATAATAGTTGAGAACCTGTGACTGCAGCTCCTCATTCTGCCTTGTCACAGAACTGCTTCCCCTGGAAAGACTCTGTGCATAAAATTCCAATTGCTTCATTTATTCCCTGAAAGGTTTAATTTCCATTTTTGTCTGGGTTTGGATTAGGGATACTTTTGAGCCCAGAACAGAAGGCTGGTTTGTGAATCTTACTGGGTTTTGTTTAATTGCCCCACTCTCAGTGTAAAACTTGCTAGGAGAGATTCCTGGTGTGGAAAGAGACCCCAGCCAAGCTTCATTCCCTTGGAGAAAATGCAGAGCAAGATTAAAGACTTCCCCTCCTGTAGGTACTGGCCCTGAGATGTGACTGAGTGTGACACAGGGCTGTCCCTGCCATCACTCACAGTTCCAGGGAGGGTTCACAGGGTCTGATTGCTCCATAAAACAAGAGCAGGGCCTAGAAAGTAGAAAACACTGTATTTTAGGTGTTACCTAATGTGTTAAAATCCTGCTCTGAACCAGGTCTCTGTACTGTAACACTTTGGCATGCTCAGGCTTGTAGAGGGAATGTTTGACTCCCCTGGTGAAGGGAACATATTCCAACCATCAGCAGGATTGGGGTGAGGCACTGGGAAAGACATTCTGGCAGTCTGGTTTGCTCCTATATAAAATATAAAAAGTAACCAATTCCTGTCCTCTGTGGCTCTGTGTTGGGATCAAAGGACAGGGATTGGGGGGCAGCCAGGCTGAGCTGTGCCCTCCTGCTGGGACAGGTCATCTCAGCTCCCTTCATCCCTCCTGGGGGCTCAGGTAATTATTTCTGAGGCTGTGGGTGCATGGAGATCACTGAGGGCTTGAATTCACAATACAGTTCCAAACTCAATCACAATGAATTTTTCGTTGGTCTTGATGTCTGCTGTGATACCTGTTCCCTCTTTGTTCTCACTGAGACACTCCAGGCTCTGCTCTGCCCTGCCAGGTGCAGGCAAACTGCAGATTAACCACCAGGGAGCTGAGCTGGTGTTCCAGGAGAAGTCCTGCTGCATGGTAAATTCAGTGAGACTCCACATCTTGGAAGGCTGTGTCACTTCCTAGGGGTTGGTAATGCTGTGGTAAGCCTGGAGTTAATTCAGAGTTATGTTTTGTCCTTTGATGTCCGTTGACTTCATCAGCATTTTTATGGAGCATCCAAGAGTCTCCTTTGGTCCTCCTTTAATGGGATAAGCTCAGGGTTGGTGCCTGCAAACTGGGTCACTGATGTTGGCAGCAGAGCTTTACAGTAACAGTGTATAAACATTTATTTATACACTATACAAATGTATTTATACATTTAACAGTGTATAAGCTGGTGTGTAGCTCTAGCTCATAGTAAAGGGCTACAAATTTAGGAGCTGCTGAGGGACAAACCCTTGGGAAAGTCCCACCCTCCCTCTCTGCTGTCACAGAGGCTTTGAGAACTCTCATTTGCTTTTACTTGGGCTGCCCAATGGTCATAGGGGCTGGTGCTTCCCTTCCTGTACCAATTAAATTGAGTTATTAATTATTTTTATTAACTTACATTCATGCCTCTTCCCAGTTATGGTTGCTGACTGTTGAAAGAAGCCCCTTCTGCTTTCCAGAGATACAGCCCAGGGAAGGTTTGTGGCTGGAAAACCACTCCTGTTCCCAGGAGAGCCTCCTGCTCCTGCTTGTTTATGCAGGATGGGACAGTCATTGTAAGGAAATCAATCAAGTGAACTGTATTTCCTTGGAAAGATTATTGGTGAGTAATTCCTGCTGGGAATTCAGTCTGGGGTTTTAAGAAGCTGCATGGGCTTAAGTGGGATTGAGCTGGAAGTGACTAATATGGGTCTTTGTAGCTGTACAAAACATTTGCTAAATAATTGGATCTGGAAACTCTGGTTTCTGGTGAAAAAGCCTCTGTGGGTGCAGTGTAGAAACCAGCCCATGGTGGACACCAAAGTGAAGCATGAGCTGTGTTAGGGGCACAAATGTTTCTGGAGGAGGAGAGCTGCAAGGTTGAGGAAGGACCTCATTTTTCAGCCCAGCTGGACTCTAGTCTTCTCAAGAAATCCACTGCCAATGTTTATGGACTAGCAGGACCCCCCTGCTGCTCCACAGGGAGGTGGGATTCTGTAAGGAGCAGGTTTTATCCCGTTTCAGGTTGCAGTATAAGGGATGTGGGTGATGTGGCTCTGGCTGCAGCTGAGGCAGCTGAAATGGAGAATGGGGGGAAACACCTGCTGCACAGCAGCTCGACAACCCTAAACCACGAACAGAGCCTGAATGAGGGCTGTGGCTTGTTCCTGTGGTTTTCTCGTTTCCCACGGGAGCAGCATCAGGTCCAGGCAGGGAACAGATCTCTTTCTAAAGTGTGATGTCCACAGGAGAAATCCAGACAGGGACTGTGGTCACACTTCTCTGCAGGACAAAGCCAACAGGTTCAAGGCGAGGATTCCTTTCCAGTTTGATCCTTTTGATTCCACTGACGAGAGGACAAAACCACTCGTTTCATCTTTGGGCTGGGTGTGCCTGAGATCCTTCTCCCGAAGTTCCTGGGAGACCTTAGGACATCGAAGAGCCGCAAAAAGCGGGCTGTTGCCAAAGCCTGGGAACTCTCGCTATCCCAGACTCCTCCATCCCCCCAGCCGCTGCCTGGCGGGGTCGGGGGCACCCGCAGCCCCGCACGGGCCCGAGGAGGCGGCGCCGGAGCCGCTGCGGCAGCGCCGGAGCCCCGAGCCTGCAGCATCCTCCGTGAGTAGCGCCGGCTGAGGGTCGGGTGTAGGAACCGCTCTCGAACGGGGATCATTGTAACCTTTCTGCCCTAAAGCTCTGTCACTTTCTGCCCCAAAGCTCTGTTCCTTTCTTCCCCAAAGCTCTGTTCCTTTCCGCCGCCGGTGCAAGCGGTGGTTGCAGCGCGGTTACTCCGGGCTTGTGTGCGAGGCACTGTGGATGTACCACGCGAAATTCGAGTTCTTTATCGGTACCTCTAGACCAAAAAGAAATAGAGAGCAGATGTCCTCGCATGTTTTTCTGTTCAACTGGTGCCTGAGCAGTTGTTCCACTAATTGGGAGCCCGTAAGGGACGGAACTGGGACTGGTCTGGCGCGGTTTACTCCCCGGAGAAAGAGAAGCCTGCGCGGCTGTTGAAAGCTCATTCCATCGCCGGCGGTGTCCTTTCATCGCTGGGGACGCTGAATCTCTTGTCCTGACTTATTCAACCCTGGCATATAAATATGGGTTTCTTGGTAGTTATTTGTTTGTGGTTTTGGGTTTGTTTTTTTTTTTGTTTTTTTGTTTTTTTGGTTTTTTTTGTTGTTGTATACTTTTTTTTTCTCCAATCTGCTGAGCAGCGTGCTGGAAAGAACTGGCAGAGTAATATTTAACAGGAAAAGAACTCAAAAGCTCAGAGCATTGTGTTACAGTTCACTGAGTGTCTCCAGCACAGAACAAAACTACATTGCTTGCATTATTTGGGAACACACTGAAGCTGCTGACAGGTTTAAATGGTGATTTCTGTTTTTTCCTGGTAATTAATGTATTTAATGCCCCAGGAATTCCTTGCTAAAGGAAGCATAGCTTTTTGTAAACAGCTTTCACTGATGGGATGCATTGTGCTGGGTGGGCAGGAGGGGTTGATTTAGTGATTACAAACCAGGAGACAAAGGCAGAGCAAAGACCAGTGACTTCAGGGTCTGACAGAGTTATTGTCCCTCTGTGGGTGCCAGATTGGGGGACTGAGGGTTTGCCAAGGGGTTTTGCTGGAGAACAGGCTGCAAGTGTGAGGTGTCAGCTGCTGTGTGTGTCCTCAGGGCTCTGCAGAGGGGAAGGTGCCTCACTGATTCAACAAGTTGGCATAGGCAAGAAACCCTAGGTCTGCCTCCGTGCTCCACGCAGTGAGAGGAGCTGCGTTTCTATGTTGATCCTTTGTACTGCATACAGAATTCTTTATATATAGAATCACAGAACAGGTTGGCTTTGAAAAGACCTTAAAGTCCATCCAGTGCCACTCCTGCCATGGGCAGGGACACCTTCCACTGTCCCAGGGCCCCGTCCTGTCCAGCCTGGCCTTGGACACTGCCAGGGATCCAGGGGCAGCCGCAGCTTCTCTGGGCACCCTGTGCCAGGGCCTCCCCATCCTCACAGGGAACAAGTGTTTCCCAATATTCCATCTAACCCTGCCCTCTGGCAGCAGGAAGCCATTCTCCCTTGTGCTGCCTGCATAAAAAGCCCCTCTCTCTCCTTTTTATAAGACCCTTTAATTGCTGGCTTTAAGGAAAACCTAACTGGGCAATGTGCAGATCACAGTCTGGTTTAGACACTGCTCCTGGGCTGGTCAGTGACAAAAGTCTACCAAGTTTATATTTCCAGGCATGGCTTTAGAAATGAGGGTGTTCCTTTTGGGAGTCCTGTTGTCACTTCTTGTCACCTGTGGGAGCTGAGGGGTTTTGGCACCTCTCATGGTCTAAGCCAGACAGGTAAAATTACTGAGGGGTTTTAAGTTGGTGATGCTACTGCTCAGAGGTGCCTGCAGTTTGTGCCACTGTCTCTGTCTTGGCAAGGCAACAAACTGCTTTTAATGTGTGTTTTAGCAGCAGCTCACCCTGGGCAGCTCGTGCCAGAACCTGAGAAAATGTAAAGGTATGTAAAGGTGCTGCCCTGACATGGGGACACTCAGGCTCACACAGGGAGGGTTGTTTGCCTCAGGCCACTTTGAACTTGGGCTTTTCTTTCCTCCTTCCTCCCTCTTTGGAGCCTCTCAAGGTAAACCCAGGCACGTTCAGGTCTCACTGAAGGACGTTGTGTTTTTATTACTCTCTGAAATCACAGCTTGCCTCGATCCCTGGCAGTGTTCCCGGGGTGCTGGGAAGGTGAGGGCAGGAACAGCCCAGCTTCACGTAAACCCCACCTTTTCCCAGATGAAAGCACTGAATCTGTGTCCTCCTAACCAGCACCTGCCTTCCCTGTGCCTCTCCAAGTCCAGCCATCCTGGAAAAACCCTCAAACAAACCCCTCTGTTCCCTGTGGCCCCTCTGCTGTAATTGCCAGGTGCTGCTGACAGGCGAGCTCTGATCCCCATCTCCTCACAAACAAGCCCAGCCCAGCAGGGCCCCTCAGCTCAACCCAGCAGGGCAGGGGCAGCAGGGAGGCTTTAGCAAAGGGGGCACTGCTCCCACTTGCCTGAACAACCTATCCCCTGTATCTACCAAGGTGTTTGAAATGGAAACGTGCCCAGAGCTCAACTTTATGGAAACATTTCCAGCTCCATAATGTGGGGATGCAAAAATAACCAGCAGTGTGGAGAGTGAGGGTGAATGAGAGGCTCTGAGAGCCCAGGCAGGTGTGTGTGCACAGGGGGAAGTGCAGCCCTGTGTCATGGACAAAGAATGTCCTGTGATTACTGTATCAAAGTCCACTTCTTCTCCCCTAAATGGCTTTTATCCAGCACTCCTGATTTTCCAAAAGTTTTTCTGAACAGAGTAGGATCCAGGCTAAAAATCAGCAGGTTCTCATGGATTTTGCTGGGCTTTGCTGGGTCTTTCTTGCAGCAGGGGCTTGGTCAGGTGTAACCTGCTGATTCACAGGGCAGGAATGGAGCTGGGACTCCAGGTAAGAGCAGGACTGGCACCTTCCACCCTGGCTAGAGACACAGACCTTGCAGCTCTTGACTTGCTACACAAAGCAGAAAAATCCCAACCCAATGTACTTTTCAAACTGCACCTCGGATTGGTGCAGTCTGCTGGATAAATTAATCCCTTTCGTAAACAGGTGGTTTCACTACGACAATAAAAATTCTTTGGGTCTGGATGACTCATGCACAAACAGCTCCTCATTCCCAAGGTGGTTTGACCCAGAGGGAAGGTAGGAAGGATAAATATTTCATGGCTTAATATTAAAATATTCAGCCTTGTTTCTTTGGAGTTTTTATTTTGGTAGCCAGAGGAGGAAAAAAAGGCTTCTGTAGGTCTGGCATTTGCACTGCCCTAGCCAGGAGCCACAAGGTGAGAGCTGGATGTGGCTTTTTCTGAATAATGCCCATGGTCAGAACACTTGCTCAGCTTTTCATGAAGAGTCTCTTGAGCCTCTGCTGTCACTGGTCAAACCTTTACCCATATGGGAGGATAGGTGGGGAAACAGGAACAGCTGTCCCTGAGCTCTGGTGCCTCCCAGGTTCCTCTGAGGTGTGTGTGAACCCTGTGCCGGACAATAGGGCCGGGCAGAGTCTAAACAAAATATTTCAGCTGATGCTCATGTTGATGAATTAACTTGGCTAAACAAAGGAATCATTCACTCACAGGAGAATGACCCAGTTACAGGCTTGTGGCAAAGTTATTTTGGGTTTTAGATTAAAAGAAGAAAACCAAATTTTAACTTGAGGGAACTGAAATATTTGAAGAGTGGCCCTTGCAGTTCTGATCCTGCATCCCAGTCAGACACCAACCACTTCCCTTCCTGCTGCTTCCTGATCCCTCTCATTCTTCACTGACCTGCTCTGCAGGTTTTTAATTGATATTAATTTTTATTACCAACTGATTTCCACTGAATTATTTCTGGCTACTGTTTATCTTGTGCTGTGTAAAATTAAAGTTACCATGCCACACAATATCCCAATGGAGCACTGGAGTCCTGCCTGGTTGTACTGAGCAGCATCTGAAGTGGGAAACTGAGTTCCATATCAAGTGCTGAAGGATAATTTACTTTTCAAGGGGCAGTTGGAGTGTCTCAGCCCTGAGACTGGGAGCTGAGCTGGTTCCAGAGGGCTCTTTGAAGTGGTGCTCACACCCCTCTCAGGCTGAAGGAGCCCTTTAAAGGCTCAGGTTTCCAGGGACACTTGGAAAAGCCTTTTAAAACCAGCAAACATCCCAGCTGCTCTTTCCAGATCCACAGTTTTACCCACCAAAACACAGGCATGTTTTCAGCTGTGCCCTTGGAAGTTCATCCACTTCCAATAACAGACCTGAGCTGACACTGGGCTGAACTCACAGTCTCCTGCCACAGCCACGTTGCAATATCCCTGTTCAGGGGCTGGTGTTTGTCCTGACACTTTGGGAGCTCCAAGTGAAGGGGTTAAATGGATTTTCTTCTCCATGTTAGATGAATGAAGCTCCTTTAAATTCTATTTTATAATGGAGTTTTTAAACCTTTCTGTGATGAGTTTTTCCCTTCCCTCAAGACATTGCTGAATTCTGGATACAGAATCCTGCACACTCATTTGCTCAGTGATCTGAACCTCAACCAGAGGTGATAATCTAAAATCCCAAAGCATTTAAAATACATCATTGTGTTTATATCTTGTTTTATCTTAATAACATTGATCAGGGGATATCTTAGGTGAATTGCTGAAGATTGTACCAAAATTTCCATTGTGCCAGTTTCCAATTTCCATTCCCTCAGCAGGGCCAGGTTTCCACCACAATGAAAATATGAAGAAGCCCAGTTTAGTAGCCTGCACTTGGCAGGCTCTTAGCCTTTGGTGGGCAGTTGCCTAATTAGCACTATTAAATTTGGGTTAATATTTTAGGAATTCACTCCTCTTTTTCCCCTCTGCAGCTGACTCAAGATGACGACGGCCACACCACTGACCAATAACACTCAGCTCTCAGTGAATGTGACCACAAAGTCTCAAGAACAAAGTCTCTATCAAAGTAAGGAAAGGAGTGGGGTGGTGGCTTTTTTTGGTTTTAAGTGGACTTTGAACTTATCAAACTTCAAACACTGCAATGACAACTTTGTAAATATGGCTTTTTTCCCTTCCTGCTTCTCTCCCAGGTTCTGGAGCAATAGTTGCTGCCATCGTGGTGGGAGTGATTATCATTTTCACAGTGGTTCTGCTCATCCTGAAAACATACAACAGGTACGTGGCCAGGTCCTGTAGTCACCAAGTCAAACCAGGGTGAACCAAAGTCCCTGCTCTCAGCTAACAGAGCATTTCAGGGTTTGTTGCTGAAAATTTCCAGAATAATCTAAGCACTAAAGTGCTGATTGCAGTGCACTGAATCTCACCATCAGTGCTCTGTGATTGGATGACAGGAAGCACAAAGAGCTCCTTGATGGAGGCTGCGTGGTGGGAGCTCTTTTTAGGGATTTCTGGTGATGCAGGGAAGGTCTGAGTGTGCACCAAGGCTGCCAGAGAGGGAGCTTGATTCCTCACTTCTCAGAGCTCACATGCTCTGGGAGGACTTTGGGTATCTTTGGGATGAAATCCTGGCTTGGTCTGACTGGGGTGTGTGGGAATCTCCCCAAAACTTACCCTGGGAGAGGAGAGACCACCCCAGGTGCCAATTCCCCTTTTACCTTTGCCAGGCGCATGCGAGTGCGGCGGGAGCTGGAACCCAAAGCCTCCAAGCTTGCAGTGCCACCTCCTGTGGGGCACAGCAGCCACAGCCTGGCCCAGCAGCCCTCGGTGACCTTCATCCCTGTGGACATCCACCTGCAGAGCAGGTAACCGGGAACGCTCGCTCTCCCTGCAGAGAAGAGAGGGAATTGTTATCCCACGGACCTGGGACTCCTCAGCAGAGCTGCACTGGCAACAGCAACCAGCTGTTACTCTCTCTGTAAACTGATACAACCCCTGGTTTCCTTCTTTGGGAGGAAAAAACAGAGGTCTGGACACTTTTCCTATGACTGAAACAACAGGTGGAGGTCTAGGAATCATCAGGATGGCAGCGAGGCCTCTTCTGGGTCTGGATAATCCAAGAAGAGAAGATGCCCAGGTTTTGTGGAGCTTTTGCTTCCTCAGAGACTTTGAACACTCTCTGTTCTGCTGATAAACAGGAGGAAAAGTCTGGACATGCCCCAAACTCAGGTTGGACCTGAGTTTGTTATGAGTTACATGGAAGAGGTTTGTGGTTTATTTTATACCTGATGGGTAGTACAGGAAGTATCAAAATCGTATTTATCTTTACTCATATTTAATGTTTCTAATGCCACGTATGTATGGGTTGAGGAAAAAAAAGTTACTTCTTATTTTCAAGTATTTTTAAACTATTTCCATAAACTTTGTAGCTCTCCATTTCCAAAGGAACTCAGTGTCTGAGGGGTTTCACTCCCAATTCAGGTCCATGGCTGGAGCTGTGTTAGAATGCTTTGTCTTACACAAAATCTGAGTTTCTCAACTGAAAAAAATTAGCATGGAAATAGAAAAAATCAGCTTGGACAAAGCAAGGGAGGCTCTGTGCAGCCCCGATGTGCCACTCACCCTGCCAGGCTTTGTTCTCTGCTGCAGCCCCACTATTTTTAGCCATTTTATATTCTCAAAACCAAACCAAAGGAGGTTGTTTTGTGAGTGTGAGGGCTGTGGGTGTGCAGCAGTGGCACAAAGGAATTCCCAGGGACACTCACAGCCCACAGGATGGGAACACAGAGCAGCATTGTCAGACACTGACTGCCAGATTGTCTGAGATTTTATATTTCATATTTTTCCAATAAGCTTGGATCTCTTGAGCAGGTCAGTTTAACTAACTAGTAATTTTTATTGTGCAGAAACTAAACTCAATTACTTTGCAATATTCTTTTTTTGGCTGAAACTGGAGCAGGGTTTGGATTCCAAACCAAATATTGAGACAGCTGTTTGTGAAGTTTCTGAATCTCCTTGTAAATATTTCTCTTGTCCTGGTTCTCTACCTTATTATTTTTGTGGCAGGGAGGATTGACTTAATAATTCAGAAGGGACAGCAGATGCACATCTAATTTTTTTTCCATAAAAATATAAAGGAGTTGATTTTCTATCTCTGGATGTTCTCTGAGCAATTCCATGGAATCAAAATCAAGATTTTTGGGAAAGATAAGCCCATCTTACTGTTGTTTTTTTTAACATCCCTAGCCAGACCTACTTGTAACAAATTTTGTTTACTTTCCATCTGCTTCATTTCAAGCCAACGCAGCTCACAAGCAGAGTAAGCAGAACTACTGCAAGCAGTTCCAGTTTCCCAGAATTACTATTATTGGCAGCAGAACTGGCTGCTGGGACCACACCCGCATTGCTCCAGCTGAAAAATTCAAATACCAGTAAAATTTGCCTCACATTGGCACCTCTTGGGAGGCCCCACAACCCCTCCTGGCAGCAAAACCCAGAGCTCACGCTGAGCAAGCAAAAGCACCTTCTCAAGGAGCCAAAATCCCTGTTCTGTGCCATTTGCTGTGGATTTGAGCTTTCCAGGAACAATCCCACACTCTCCCTGCCCCGGTAACAGCAGCTGCCTCAGGGCTGATCCAGCCTGCCCTGATGTGCCCCTCAGATTTTGGCCAGCTCCCCTTCAGCTGGCCTGTCCTGCAAGAATCAATGGCTGTTTTCTTCCCCCTAAAAGTCCTACAGGCTCCTCAGCAGGTTGGATCCTCCAGTTGGAATTTCACAGATCTAGATATTCTGGTAAAATGTTTAATTTTTTGCTGCTGGGTAAGTCCTGACCCCAGAACTCAGCTTTCCCCCCTTATTTCCATCCTCCTTCTCCCAGCTGAGAGCACAGAGCTCCATCTAGTGTCCTCCTGCCTTCCCACGGGCTCTAACTCAAATACATAATTTCCCTTGGGTTTTATTCCTGAGTCCTATAACCAATTTATTTCCCAAAAACGCGTCTGTAATTCAGCCCAGAAGGAGCCACACAGACCAGTGACCTACACCAGTCACACCAGTTTGTCTGGACTGGGATGGGGTGCAGAGCTCATGACTTCTCCTCAGGACAAGAAAGGCTGCAGGAGCTGCTGGAGAGGCTCCAGTGGAGACCATAAAATAAACCACAATGAATTCCACCTCTGCATGAGGAAGAACTTTCCATGAGGCTGGCAGAGCCCTGGAAGAGCTGCCCAGGGAGGGCTGGAGTCTCCCTCTGTGGGGACATCCCAAACCCACCTGGGCGTGTCCCTGTCCCACTTGCTCCAGGTGACCCTGCCTGGGCAGGGGTTGGACTGGGACATCTCCAGAGGTCCCTTCCAACCCCAACTCCTCTGGGATTCTGTGACCTCTTCGGAGCCCTGCTTCCCTCCCAGAGACTGCTGTTATGCCGGGAAGGAGCCGAGGGGCCGTTGCCGAGGGTCGCTGCCGGGGACTGAGGCGGCTGCGCCCTCACGGACCGGACCGGCCTCACCACCACCCCTGAGGGAGCCGCGGTCGTGAGGGCACCTGAGATCTCGCGAGATACCGGCATCAGCAATTGCCGCAGGGGCCAACATCTCGCGAGAGCGCGACTCATTGACGNCCGCCCCCGCCCTGCGCAGGCTCCTCGCCGCGGAGAAAATGGCGGCGGGAAGAGGCCGCGGCGGCGCGGCCCGGGCGGCAGCGGGGCCATCGAGCGTCTCCGCGCCGGACTCGGCTCGGGGGGAAGCTCCGCGGGCGGCCCCGGGGCTGCGCTCCCCGGCCAGGCCCTGAGCGGCCTCGGCCCCGCAGGTCCCGGCCCACGCGGGGTCGTGTCACCGCTGCGACCCCCGAGCTGCGGGGGGGGAAGCGGCCGAAGGGCTCTGAGGGGCGAGCCCGGCTTTGCGCTGTCCACGTTCTATAGTGGTCACGTTCAAAGCAAATAAACAACTCTGCCCTTATTTTGATTGAGGTTTTTTAAGAGGTTATTAAGTGTATTCATAGCAAAAAGAAGTTAGCCTGTATTCGTACGTTGGTATTTTATTTTTTATCCTTGAGTTTCTTCTCTAGTCTTAGAGCTGTGCTGCATTTTCTGCAGACACCATGAAACCTATGAAGGGTCTATTTNTGCTCCAGGTGACCCTGCCTGGGCAGGGGTTGGACTGGGACATCTCCAGAGGTCCCTTCCAACCCCAACTCCTCTG
This sequence comes from Irena cyanogastra, assembly GCA_013397155.1. NCBI lineage: Eukaryota > Metazoa > Chordata > Aves > Passeriformes > Irenidae > Irena > Irena cyanogastra. Next base: position 114,601 of record VWZV01001566.1, on the reverse strand, counting down.
GGATTCTGTGACCTCTTCGGAGCCCTGCTTCCCTCCCAGAGACTGCTGTTATGCCGGGAAGGAGCCGAGGGGCCGTTGCCGAGGGTCGCTGCCGGGGACTGAGGCGGCTGCGCCCTCACGGACCGGACCGGCCTCACCGCCACCCCTGAGGGAGCCGCGGTCGTGAGGGCACCTGAGATCTCGCGAGATACCGGCATCAGCAATTGCCGCAGGGGCCAACATCTCGCGAGAGCGCGACTCATTGACGCGCTCACCCCCGCGCGCGCGCCGGAGCGGCCGCGCTCTCTCATTAGCCCGACTCCCGCGCGCGCGCCGAGCCTCCACCAATCAGCAGGCGGCGGAGGCAGACCCTGCGCGNCGCCGGACTCGGCTCGGGGGGAAGCTCCGCGGGCGGCCCCGGGGCTGCGCTCCCCGGCCAGGCCCTGAGCGGCCTCGGCCCCGCAGGTCCCGGCCCACGCGGGGTCGTGTCACCGCTGCGACCCCCGAGCTGCGGGGGGGGAAGCGGCCGAAGGGCTCTGAGGGGCGAGCCCGGCTTTGCGCTGTCCACGTTCTATAGTGGTCACGTTCAAAGCAAATAAACAACTCTGCCCTTATTTTGATTGAGGTTTTTTAAGAGGTTATTAAGTGTATTCATAGCAAAAAGAAGTTAGCCTGTATTCGTACGTTGGTATTTTATTTTTTATCCTTGAGTTTCTTCTCTAGTCTTAGAGCTGTGCTGCATTTTCTGCAGACACCATGAAACCTATGAAGGGTCTATTTATTTTCTGCTTTTTTTTCTCCATGAAATGAAATTTTCTTATTTTGGAAGTTTCCGTGGTAATTTTGAGAACCAATCGAAATTTCAAGGTTCATTCATTTGTTCAGCCCATATTATTTTCATTTCCTGTAGTTAGGATGCTTTTAAAACATGGCAGCACACATAACCCTTCCCTTAGTTCAGTTCTGTGTTCATGGACTAACTTGAGAAAAATAATTGCAGATTAAATCTGCACTTGTTCTAATGGAGCTAGAGTTAAAAGGTTTACAAGTCAGGTAGTTCTGACTGACAGCAGGATTACTGTGGCTGAAAACTCTGGATTAGAAATCTAATATTCTTTTAAACTGGCCTGTGGAGGGTGGCGTTTTATAAAAACCAGAGCAGCATGACACTGAAATGGGGCTGTGAACCGTGTTCTGCTTTCATTCTGGGTTCAGGAGGAACCAAATGTGCAATGACAGAAATGCAGCAGAGCAGCAATTTGGACTCTCCATACCAAGCAACCTCCTATTTATAATTCTGTCAGTTCTTCACGTTTCTGTGAAGTTTCAGTGTGAATTTATTTTGTCTGTCTTTAAATTCCTGTACCCCCTTGCTCTGTCCTGTTTGGTTCCCTTTGCTGCTTGCCACGTGTTATCAACAAGAAACTTCCTTTCCGTTTCCCTTCTGGGTTGTGCAATAATTTTTAAAAACCCCAAAAAAACGTTCAGATGTTGAGTGAACTAGCAAGTATGGTGGGGTGTTTTGTTTTTTTTTTTTTTTGTAAGCCACACAGCAGACTGCAAATACTGCAAAGAGTTTTAATCCCTGGAAGTGCCTGTGCCACAGTCAGACTTTAGGATTCCCATGTTCTGGAATAGCAGCTGGGAATTGTCAGTGGATTATTCCCTTTCAATAACTGATGACTTTGCAACATGTTATATTGCTAATTCCAGGTGCTTTCTGACCAAAGTCAGCATAGAATTTGGGTTTTTCTCTTCCTTATTATCATTTGATTCCTTGACAATTTATATTTTTGCTTGTACTGAGCCCTCTTTTTCCATTGAGAATTACCTGTATAAAATTCCCTGTTTTCATCACTGGTTTCCAGAGTAAACTTCCCAAGCTGTGGGTTTGTCCTCAGTCACCAGCAGCCCATCAGGGCCTGGATGCAGCCCTGCATCTCCTCTGATGCTCTTCTGTTTACTTCTCTGCCAGTAAATTTTCCAGAACTGCACTTCCAGGCCTTTCCCTCCATAATGAATGAACCTACAGCCCCTGTCCATGGAAGTGGAGCCAGTTGGTGAACTTTTAACAGAGCAGGATCAATAAAATGCATTCTTTGTACTTCTCTGCTCCCTGCTTTGCCTCAGGGAAACTGCCCAAAGGTTTCAGGGGTCTTGCTGTAAGCAAACAGGACATTTTGTTCCTGGACAGGGGAAAAACTCTTTCTTTTATAAAGGAGTTAATAAAGCTTTTTTCTGGCAGTTTGATGCTGCTAATACTTTAATTTGTGGGCAGTGCCAGGAGGGTTGTGATTGAGGTGTCACTGTGGGGCTCAGGAGCTGCTCACCCAAAATCCTCAGCACGTGGTGAGAGCTGAAATTGAAAAGCACCTGGAATAAATGACAAAAAACCAGCATAACAGATTGGG
>VWZV01001566.1:52211-107211 GCA_013397155.1 Irena cyanogastra | reverse complement strand
GGAGTGTTCTGTTTGTCTTGATTTATGAGAAGATGCTCACGATGACCAGCACTCACCAGAGAAGGAACTGGGCTGCTTAATATTGATAATGGGAAATGTGTAGCCTTTCTTTAGGACATGGGTTTGATGCTGAAAATGCTGTAAAATACTTTCTTTACATCATTTTTTATTATTCTACTACTTAATAGAGAGATGTTAAACTTCAAAGCCCTGATTGTGTCTGTACATTTGGCATCCTCACCTTAATACACAGCCTTAATACGATGCACTTAGAGGAAAGCAACTCAGCATTCAGTGCCCCAAGGATAAATTTCCTCACTTGTGGAAGTTAGGTAGTTGCTTTTCATTGGAATTTCTGATTCTAACAGGTCTTATTCCCGTAGAAGGCGACCCAGCCCGCGGCGCCGGCCGTCCCCACGCAGGAGGAGCCCGCCCCGGAGAATGCCTCCCCCACCCAGGCACAGGAGGAGCAGATCCCCCGTGAGGCGGTAAGAGCCCTGCTTTTTGAGACAGCTGAAACTGCTAAACCTGGAAGGTTAAAGGGAACTGTAGCTGTGTTAGTAAAATTCCCTCATTCATCTCACCTTAGCACTGGCTAGTGTGTGATTAGAGTGATGGAAAAACTGCAGTGTCACATTTCCTAAGTGTGTTGTGGGGGAACACAGTTGCAGCTGTGAAATTATTTCTTCTTAGTTAAGGTAGTGATGAGTATTCCATCTTTTTGAAAAGTGGCAATTCCAGAGCTTTTCTTCTTTTTTGCTTCTTCAAATGGCTCTGAGTAGCTCCCAGTGCAGGCTGACATGATATCTCTTAGGGCTTTTTTGCTTAAGTCTTAGTACTTTTCTTTCCTGCCGGGAAAAAAAAAATGAGAACAAGTAATTGAATTTTACTCGTTGGGAATTTTTAATTATGACTTGTATTTCTATCACGTAAAATTAAATTTAGGCTTGAAGTATGTTTCTTCTTCATGTTCTCTTAAGATTCTTCAAGATTTGCACTTTGGTGTTAAAAGTCACATTTTTCACAGTGTAAAAATTGCTCTAGAAGCAGAGCTTTTAGCTGCCTTGCAAAGTAAATGATGTGCTTTTGGCAGTGTCAAAATAGACATTTGTCTTCATGGAGAGAGAACAGATTCTGATCCTTTTCATAGGAAGAGAATCAAAGTGATGCTTCTTGTGTACAGCAGCTGTTTTTGAGGAAGGAACACTTCTCTTCCTTTCTGTGACAAGGTGATGACTATTTCCTGAGTTTGTCAATATGTTCATTTCACACAGTTACTGGGAAAACTGTGAAAAGTATCAAACATGTATGTTACAAGATGTACAAGAGCTCCCTTTCAGCAAATGTTTATCTCACTCAAGGTAGGGTTTCTTTTTTCCAGGTTCTCAGGAATTCTGCAGCCAAAGGTGGATTCTGCAGGTACACAATTGCAACAGAACTTGCCACAAATTTTGCCGCAGAATTCTGAGGCCCTACCTTTTAAAATTGCAAAGTAAAGATGAAAGACTAAAACATAAGGATGAATAGATCAATTCTGAATTGTTAAGTTGTTGAGTTGTCTGAAATTTTCACTTCCTGGTGTAAAACATTTTAGTGTCCTTGCACACCAAACTCTTACCCAGATCTGCTCTGGTGATCATTAAGTCACACGTGCTAACACAGACGATTCTCTTAACCACCCAGAAGTTGGAGAGCCCAACCAAAACTAATTGTTTCCAGGGGCAAAGCTTAGCTGTAGCCTGTAGATTGACAGAAAGCCAGTGAAGGTGACACTAACAATTTTTAGCTCACTATTGTAGTTTAAGAATAACTGTGAAAGATTGGTCATTATCCTCCTCTTCTCCAAACCGAGTGTTGCAGGCAGTCCACCATGTTTGGGAAGTGCTGTTGTCTGTGGCTCAGTGTCTGTGCTTGCAAACAACTGCAGTTCTTTGTTCTTTGTGCTGAGATGTTCCCTGCTGTGGCCGGCCAGAACCTGATGTGGGCTTTGATTTGCAGGAGAAGACGCTCCTCGGCCTCGCTGTCCGGCAGCAGCTCCTCCTCCTCCTCGTCGCGCTCCCGCTCTCCACCAAAGAAGCCTCCCAAGAGACCCGTGTCCAGCCCCCCCCGCAAAACGCGCCGGCTGTCCCCCTCGGCCAGCCCGCCCCGGCGCCGCCACCGGCCCTCGCCCCCCGCCAGCCCCCCGGCCAAGCCCCGCCGCTCGCCCACCCCGCAGCAGTCCAGCCGCGCCCGCAAGAGCCGCGGCTCCGTCTCGCCCAGCAGGGCTTCAGGTGAGGGACGCCGTCGGGGCTCGGCTTCCATCTGGGATTTCTGTTCCCTCAGAGAGCACGTGTACGTTTTGTAAGGGCAGAAAAGCGTGAAGGAATGGTGTGAATTGCAGCTGAGCTGTTTCATTTTGTCTTGTAGCACCCAAGCGTAAGAGTACTGAGAAAAGAGAATCTCCTTCGCCAGCACCCAAGCCCAGGAAAGCAGAATTGTCGGAATCAGGTATGGCTCTGGCTTCTCAGCTCTGTTCCTGGGTGGGGTTTTCAGTCAAAAATACTTGAGAAATGAAGTGATGAGCCCTCCTGGAAGTCTGGCATTGAAAGCAAGAGTTTTCAGAACTCTAAAGATGATCACTCCTTCTACCTCATTCTATCCAAGATTGCTCAGAATTAAAGTTCACCCAAAGTGTATTCCAGCCTTATGTTATCCTAAGTTTTGAGTGGGGGAAAGCCCCTTACCTGATGGTCTGCTGTCCATAACTTTGCTTCTGCCTGCATAAGGCAAATCTGTATCCTTGGTTTAAGTGCCCTGTCCTTTTGTGTCCTTTCAGAAGAAGACAAAGGAGGCAAAATGGCTGCAGCAGACTCTGTCCAACAGAGGCGCCAGTACAGGAGGCAAAATCAACAGTCTTCATCTGGTATGGAGCACAGAAATTCCCTAAAACTGGGTTGCAGTTTACTTTTGCAGGAAGTAGTTAAGTTCAAATACAGATTAAAACTATTTGCTCTGTGCTCTGCAGTGTTGTTGTAAACTTAATTACAGATTTGCCACTCATAATGAGGTCACTTTAATTATTGCTCAGGAAGAATAAAAGTATGACTTTTAAAGGTGATTACATCTTTTGTTAATGGGTTTGCATCTTTAAAAGTTGCACTTCTAAACTCTTAACATCACGCACAAATATTGAGTGCTGTGGATTACATCATCTGTCCTTACCGTGGAGGACTCTTCTATGCTTGAGATCAGTAAATTCACCTGGGTATTTTTGTCCACATAGTTTCAAAAAGCAATTGCAGTTCACCCTTTAAATTATCTGTCTAGCCAAATTTTATGGGGACAGTTAGATCGTTGAGTATTTTTAGCCATCTCCTGTAGATTTATTTATCACCTTAGTTCAACCAACACCTTTAGCTGATCTGCTTTTAAATTTCGGGTTCTCGTTTTGCGGGAGAGGAGGTTGGTTTGAACTGCAACTGTCAGTGACCAGTGTCACAAGGATCGTTTTCCAGAGAGTGATTCTTTCTATGTTTGCAGATTCTGGTTCTTCATCTTCCTCCGAAGAGGAGAGGCCCAAGAGGTCAAACGTGAAGAACGGGGAGGTGGGCAGGCGCCACCGGCACTCGCACTCGCGCAGCCCCTCGCCCCGCAAGCGCCAGAAGGATTCCTCCCCTCGGTAACTGAACTTAACTCATCCCTTCCTGTTATTTAATCTTTATCTCTCTGCAACTCTCACCAAATACACATCAAGTCATGCCCGCTCTGCCCAGTCTTCTTTCTAGATTTCCTTCCCATTACACTCATTTGGCAAAAACTGCTCTGACCTTTCTTTGACCGTGTTGATTTTTGCCTCAGATCCGTGGCAGATAGATGTTTTGTTTTGTTTTCCCTCCACTGCTCTCAGGATGCAGATGGAAAAGAGGTGGCAATCACCAGTGATGAAAAGGTTGGTTAGAAATTCATCTCCTAAGCAGGCTGTCATTTATTTTGGAATGGATAAGCATTTGCCATCTTTTGTCCTTTAGACTTGCACACTCAGAGTGAGGGAAGTTCAGACTGATGTGCTCCTTCATGTGTTGGACCTGGAACCATTTCACTAGCAGAAAGAGAAGGAGCAGCACCTGCTCTGTGTCCCTCTCTGCTCACCTCTTGTTAATTCACATCAGCCTGTGACATCAATAACTTTGATGTTGTTACATCTCACTGATGCCTGACAACAGCTGAACACTTGTGTTCCTCAGGGGCTTCTCGCTCCAGACACCCAGCTTTGGGTGAGCAGTGTTGGGTTCCTGCTGCCACTGACTCAAACCCTCCTGCACACTTGCAACAAGCAATTAAGATCTTGATCTTCTGGGTCAGAGATGATTGGAGTTTTCAAAACTCTCATTCCTCGGTTCATGAGATATTTGGAACTGCTGGAAGTAGACAATCAGTAAAACAACAGTGACTTTTTTATTTGTGACACTTTTTGCTCTGTGTGGCTCTAGAAATACAGAAAGATGCAGGAAGCTTGATGGGTTTATTAATTGGATGTAATGACCCTTGAGCAGGCTGTAATTAAGCCCTAGCTAGCAGATACTCAGAGCCCACATCATGATGTAGGAGATAAGGATGACTCTGTCACCAATGCAGACCTTCCTAATTATGGATCCTGTCAAACATTTCTATGGAAAACAGGTTGGGATTCAAAGGCTTTGATCTTGTTTTGCAACACACGGAATTCACGTACTGCCTGTTGCATAAATACATGTTTAATTAGGACAGTTAGTACATGTGGCTGGGGGTTTTTTGGATCATAAAAGAACATTGTATTTTGGAGCAAACTCTTATCTATAAAAGTGTGTCTCATTGCCTTGGAGAACAATACCCAGCATATTTGAAATCAGATCTCACTTAATGTAAATGAGCTGCTTTGCTTTTCTAATTGCTCTCATTTTTCCCTTATCCAGTCATTTTATCTTAATTGCTTTTTTGAAAAAAGGAATATTTCGCTTTACCAATATTCCTCTCCTTTAAAATTCTGTGCAAGAATGTGTTGGATTAAAATTCCCCCTTCCAGAAGTCTGTTGTAAACCCTGCAAAGCCGAAAATGGCTCATTTGGTGAGCAGTTTTAATTCAGAGTGCTGCAGTTTAGCAGCCGCTCTGGTTTTTTTCACTGCATTTCTAGAAATAAGTAATTTTGGATTTCAGATAGAGCACAGTTTCACACTGTGAAGAAAATTAACTCCACCCAGGTGCAAAATCAGCATGTGATCCATCACTTTTCCAACCACTTGGTCTTTCTCTGGCTACAAGGTGGTGATGGATCAGGTTGTGCAGATGTGGAATTGTGTCCTGGCTGATGTGGTGGGCTCAGGGTCACAGTCAGACACTCATCGTCTCACATTCTTCAGAAATATTCAAGCACATTTCTTCCCATTCGTGCTCCCGGTAGAACTCCATTTCAAAGTGCATGAAGGAGCAGGTTTTATGTAGTGGGAGCAGAGCAGGAAGCAGCTCATGGCTCAGCTGGCAGTTTCCTGACCAGTCCCTGTTCTCTGCAGCAGGAGGAGGAGGAGCCCCTCGCCGCCCCCCGCGCGCCGGCGCCGCTCCCCTTCCCCGGCGCCCCCGCCCCGGCGCCGCCGCTCCCCGTCCCCGCCTCGCCGAAGGTACACACCTGGCATCGCCTGCTGCTCTGGGCTGGGGGGCTTCTCTGGGCATGGGAAAAGGGCCCTGGCCCCAGTTCCTTCGCTGGGAAGCTGAGGGGGCTGTGTTGTGCTGGTGAGGTTGGGTGTGGTGGGTGCATGGCTTGGAGGTCATTGGGCTGCTGCCGCAAATCCTGAATCGGAATCACACGACCATGGCATGGTTTGGGTTGGGAGGGACCTTAAAGATAACCCAGTCCCACCCCCTGCCCTGGCCTGGGACACCTTCAACTGTCCCGGGTTGCTCTCAAGTTTTGTCCAGCCTGACCTTGGACACTTCCAGGGATGGGGCAACCACAACCTTTCTGGATAATTAAAGAGTTTTATTTTAAACTCCTAGAACTTCTGAAGAATTCTAGTTTAAATTTTGAGAAGTTAAAGAACTCTGGAGTCCTTTTCCCCCTCTTTGGGTGCGCTGCAGGGCACTGCTGACTCATTGCCACGCCTGGGTGGCCCCTGAACGTTTGTTCTCTTTGCAGGTCTCCATCACCACCCCCGCGCAGACGTTCTCCCTCTCCACGGAGATACTCCCCCCCGATCCAGAGGCGATACTCCCCATCTCCCCCTCCCAAGAGGAGAACAGCTTCTCCTCCTCCCCCTCCCAAAAGAAGAGCTTCCCCTTCCCCCCAGTCCAAGCGCAGAGTCTCCCACTCCCCACCACCCAAGCAGAGGAGCTCCCCTACTGCTAAACGGCGCTCCCCTTCCGTCTCTTCCAAGCACAGGAAGGGGTCTCCTCCCAGCAGATCCAACAGGGAAACACGTTCTCCACCACAAAACAAAAGGCATTCACCTTCACCACGGCCTCGAGCTTCCCACCCCTCCTCCAGCCCTCCGCCACCGCGCCGGGGAGCGTCAGCATCGCCGCAGAGGAGACAGTCACCCTCACCCAGCAGCAGGCCCATCAGGAGGGTGTCCAGGACACCAGAACCCAAGAAAACAAAGTAAAAAAACCTCATCTTGTCTGCTTTGGGTTTGATGAGGGGTTGTTGTTTAGTTGTACTGCAGTGAAAGTAGTTAAGGAATCATAGAATCCCAGAATGGTTTGGGTGGAAGGGACCTTAAAGCCCATCCAGTGCCACTCGTGCCATGGAGTGGCAGGGACACCTTCCACCGTCCCAGGGTCCCTTCCCGTCCAGCCTGGCCTTGGACACTGCCAAGGATCCAGGGGCAGCCACAGCTGCTCTGGGCACCCTGTGCCAGGGCCTCCCCAGTCTCACAGGGATGAAGTGTTTCCCAATATTCCATCTAACCCTGCCCTCTGGCAGTGGGATGCCATTCCCCCTTGTGCAGCCTGCATAAAAAGCCCCTCTCTCTCCTTTTTATCAGACACTGGAATGCTGCCACGAGTTCTCCCCAGATCCTTCTCTTCAATTGCTGGCTTTAAGGAAAACCGAAGTTTGTCTTTAAATGAAACTACGGAAGGGGACCAACACTTCTCATTAGCTCAGAAATAATTCCATAAGTGACTATTCATGATAAACTGCAAAAATTGTAAATACTTTCATCTTTAGTGAGATGCTGCTTTTCTGAGCAGACAGTGGAAAGTGTGGTGCTGGCTTATGAATTTTTTCAGAAGGAAAATGTGGCTGAATAGAAAGCCTTGCCCAATTAAATAGCATTGCTGTTCTCTTGACTTTTAATGTGATTATAACTTAGTTAAACCAGAAAGGCAGCAATCAGTTCTGAGCAGCAGCAGGGTTGTTTAACACCTTTTCAAGGCTGCATTATCCCTCTGCATCATGGATCCACTCTGCTATTGGATTGTTTTGCCATTTTTGTCCCATCAGCAAAGCAATTAATCTATTTATATTTTAAATCAATTAAAATCTTTGAAGTGCAGCTTAACCAAGTTAAAGCACAGGTGTTCATTTGGCTCTTGTGTTGATTTTCCCTTGTTTTGTGTCTCACCTCTGACTGTGACTCTCGTGTTCCCCAGGGCTTCCACCCCCAGCCCCCGGCGCGTGTCCTCGTCCCGATCTGCGTCAGGGTCACCTGAGACAGCTCCCAAGAAACACCAAGGACCTGCATCTCCTGCCCGCTCTCGCTCTCCTTCTGCAAACTGGTCACCTGCAAAAAAGGCCAAGAGCCCAACTCAGAGCCCATCACCTGCCAGGGTATTTGTCTGCTCATAAAGCAGCACTGCTTTGGGTGCTAGGGCAGGCTCTTGTTGGGAGGGCTGAGCTGCTGAGCAGCCCCAGGGTTATTCACGGGGGGAAACTGCTTGGGGTCATCCTTCATAGTTAAAAACTTCTAGCAACAATTTGTAGCATAAATTTTTTTTCAAGGTTAGCATCTCCAAGTTGGGGAGAAAATGGTGTTGTATAGAAAATCAAATTCTGGGAAAAAGTCTGTCCCATTTCATGAGTTTTGTGGTCTACCAAGTGAAGGGGGCTTATTTATGATCAGTATCCTATGTGCAAACTCAGTGTATTCCCAGTGGGAAGAGAACAGATTGTTTCGTATCTTCACCTCTTCTTCTGAGATGTTTCCCAGGAGCAGTTCCGTTCTTTGTCAGAGAAGTTTGAAGCCTTAGAGAGATGAGTTGTAACATCTATTGAATTATTTATTACAGAATTCTGATCAAGAAGGTGGTGGCAAGAAGAAGAAGAAAAAGAAGGATAAGAAGCATAAAAAGGATAAAAAGCACAAGAAACACAAAAAGCATAAGAAGGAGAAGGTGGTGGCAGCTGCAGCAGCTGCTGCTGTGGCTCCTGCAGACACCACCTCAGCACAGGGAGACCAGGAAGCAGAGACAGAACCCAAAAAGGTGAGAATTTGGGACTTCGTAAAGGCCCAGTTGAGCAAACAGGGTGTGTGTGCACTGCCCTGCTCTGCTGGTGTTCTGACAGCCCTAATTCCAGGGTGGCATTTGGGGTGTGTGATTCCATGTGGGGATTTCAGTGCTGGGAGGGCTCAGCCTGGCCAGGCCTGGGGTGTTTGAAGGAACTCTTTGTGTTTGTTTGAAGGAGACAGAAAGTGAACCCGAGGACAACCTGGATGACCTTGAAAAGCACCTGCGGGAGAAGGCCCTGAGGTCCATGAGGAAGGCACAGGTGTCCCCCCCCTCCTAGGCCAACCCTTTGATATAATGTACATTTTATTTGGTTTGTACTCAGAATTCAATTTCAAATTGCTAAATGTGTTTGAGCTTTAGAATATAACATTTGTTGTAATAATTGCTAGGTTGAGGTTCACCATGTACAAAGGGCATGGATTTACATTACAAAAGGTGTCCACAGTGTACTAGTGACATTCTTTCATTGACAGTCAGCATAATTTCATTTAGAGTGAGACTTTTTAGAAGCAGTAGGAATTTGTTTTGGAGGTTTGAAACATGACCGTCAGTTCCCTCGTTTCTTTGAAATCCAGCAGAGCCTTGAGCAGAATTTGTGAGGGGCTCATTTGACTTCTTTCGTATCACTTACATGATGCTACTAACCTTTGTGGTTTGTAGGCTTGCCCAGGAGTAAAACCACTGCAGAATTCAAGGAAGTACATCTCTATTTTAATGCTTTCTACTGTTGCCTGTATAGTCTCCATTAAAGCCAATCAAGAATAGCAATTTAGAGTGGTACATAAATGAAAGCATGTTGTTTACCAGGACACTGTGGGTTTATATTGATGTAACATGTTGATTTGGAACACTGGAATTTCATTTGTATTTTTATGTTCTTTTTTTAAAGGGCAGTTTCCATGATCAGCAATCCCAGAAAAAAAAATAATAATTCCTTCAGTTCCATAAATTTTGTTTGTGAGCTGTCGTTGCCCCATTTATAAATCTTGTCTCGTTACGGTTCTTCGGAATGGTCTGAGCAACTTTCAGAGCTGTGTTCTTTGAAAGTTTAGAGGAACCTGAACTTTGGATATTGTCATGTTTTCACTGTTCTTTGTTTTTGTTTTTTTAACTAAAGCTATATAAAGCTTGTGGATTAAACAAAATAAATTTCTAAATTTAAACAGATGTTGGCTATTTTTATCTGGACATTTGCATTTGCTAATCAGCTTTGTTTTGTGCAGGGTTAATGACTGCTCAGAGATGAGAAAGTGTTTGATCCACTGCTGGCTCTGGAAAAATCTGGGGCTTTTAACTGGCCTGGTGGAGCAGGAAAAGCCTTTTAATTAGTGATGCTCCTGTGGAGTTCTTGCCAAGCAGGAGCCAAACAGCCTTACCTGGGCAGCGCTCTGAGAGGATGGAGAAGCTCAGACTTAACATTTGCTGTGAAAATTGCTGGTCAGAACAAGAAAAGTGTTTGAAGGCCTACAAGAAATGAAGAGCAGAGCAGGTTTGATTAACTTGGAGCTGTAGGGGTGTGAGAGCTCATCTGAGGAATCCTAGGGGCTCCCTGCCCTTCCATAATCATGGAATCACAGAGTGGGGTGGGTTGGGTTGGAAGAGACCTTACAAACCACTCAGCTCCAACCCCCTTTTAATCACTGGAAACTTGCTGGGTTGCTGCTGTGGAATTCTTGTAAAAACTCCAGCTGTGTTTCTGAAATCAGCTCAGTTCTGAAGCCTGAGATTCCTCTGGAAGGTGCTTTTGAATTCTTTTTCTGCTGCAGCTGCAGGAGCTGTGATGTACACAGTGAAGTGTGCAGATTGCTGAGTCTTTCCTTGCCCTTGTGCAGAGTTTAACCTGAGGCAGGGCTGCTGCAGGTCCTGGCTGGGAGGGGAGGTTTCAGAGCAGCCCCTTCTGCACTTCCCTCTGTGCTCAATCTTTTGTTTCTCCACACAAATGTCATTGTGTGCTCAAGTGCTTGTAAACCTCCTCCAGCAGCTGGAATGGTGAGGGTCACCTGTTACTAAAAATGTGTGTGATAAGTTCCAAGAAGCTTCTGGACAGAGGCATTTTTCAAAGTCCATCTGGGTGAATTTGGTGCTTGTGGAGCCGCAGACCCGAACTGGGGACGTGCTGATCCTCATCCACTTGGATTTCCCCTGGATGTCCTGCAGGGGTGCAGCTCCCCAGGGTTTAATGCCTCCTCCTTGATCGTCCCAATCTTGCTTCCACCAGGGTTAGGTGACCTGAGTGCCTTTTAATCTTAGCACTAATAGAAGTTCTTTAAATACGTTCAGGACCTGAGTCACTGCTTATCTTCCCTCACACCTATTTCCATCTCCTGCCTCCAGGACTGATAAAGGACCTCTCCTGGGTTTGCATGGGCCAGGCCTTCCCTCCACCTTTCCATCTCCCTGGAGTTTCTATTGTTGGTGCTCCCTCTGCCTCTTTTTTTCATCTAGCCTTGAAGAATGGTGTAGGCTTAAAAAGAGCAATTAAATGCAGTGTTTAAAAAAGAATATAACTTCTAAATTGTGTTTAGCTTGGTATTTTAATTCCTTCCTACTTATCCATTCAAGTAGTAGCATTTCATTTAAATAGCAATTGGGATAATGAGCCCTCCCCTCCCCTGAGCTGTCCCTGCTGTTGCACAGACCCTTTTTAGCACAGAATCTCTGCTGGGCTGGGTTCCATCTGTGTCTCTGCTGTTCCTGACACCACTGAATTCAGTCCTGATCTTCTGATTGAGCTCCCCTCATCCAAACCCAAACTTGTCTGATCCCTTCTCCATCCCAGCTTCTTGGTTAACCTATTCTCTCTGTTTTTAAATCCTTGTATTTGTAGCTCAGAAATGACCCTGCAGGTTCCTGGTGTGATGAGGCAGGAGCTACCTGGATCTCACTTCTTTTTATCCTGGATCTGCTTATGCTGAATTTTGGCTTCTTGGCCCAGGCCACCCTTGTGAAGTGACAGACAGGGTCTAGGTAAGGGACTTGCTGCAGTGATTGTATCCAACTCCACAAAAAGTTTAATTGGGCTGTGTAATTGAAATGGAACTGAGTCCTCAGCAGTGAGTGTGAGGCTGAGGTGAGTCACAGGTCAGTCTCTGTAGCTGCTTCTGAAGAAAGATGTTTGTTGTGTCAACAGGTGGGACAATGGTAGGTGTGTGTCTGCAACAGTTCCAAGCTTATAGAAACTCAGGGCTGATTGTTAAATTTTTCCACTTGTGTGACCTTGGCAATTTGCCCGGGAGTGCTGCGTGGAGCTTCCTGAGCTGAGGGATTTACCCGGAATTGCCCCAGGACACAGAACTGTTCTGCTGCTGCTCCCTGGGAGCCCAGGGATAAATCCCAGCACCAGGGCAGAGTTCTGTGCTGGGAGCCATCCCAAAACCTCCCTCACCTGACACAAACCCATGTCCTGAGCAGTGAGGGCTGCAGGGAGGGACCTGGCTTGAAGGAGCAGTTCTGCACTGTGACTTCGTGCCTGCAGCACCAAACCCCAAATCTCTGTGTTGGTGTAAAAGCAGCTCTGTGAGGAGCAGCTCAGCAGGGCACGGAGCTGTATTTTGGTGGAGTTCCATTCCAGCTGTTGGGTGTCATAACTTATGATTTGGTACAGGATCATCTCATAAACCCTTGAATTGTCTGCTTGAAGTCCACTGTGGATGTCACCAATGTCTCAAATCACTGACAATTCAGTGGAATTGTGTTTCTCTTAAATCAGGTCTTACTCATAAATTACTATTGAAAGTAATTATATCTCTTCCAGGATAATAAAAAGATTATTGAATCTCAGCACAATGGGATAGGGAGTTGTGTATTCCCAGACTCATCAGCAGTTTGACTTTTGAACTTTATGCAACAGTCCTGAATGAGTTCAAAGAGGCTGGAGCTGCTGGAGTCCCTTCAGCTGGGTGTGAAACAACAGCTGGGGATGGTTCCCCCCGCTGGCTGGAGGCAGAGGATGTCCTGTACCAGACACTCTTATCTGGGCTCCCTCTGGCTCAGGATCAGATAGTCCCTGCTGAAAGTCCAGCAGGAACTGCACTCCTTCCTGCCCTGTGGCACTCGAGGGGTGACACAGCTCAGCTGCTCTGCAGCCCTGGCTTTGTTCTGAGCCAGGTTCTGGGGGAAAGAAGTGCTTGGCTTTGTTATCACTTGTTCAGTTTAGTTCTGACTTGAGCCAGAGCGTTTCCGTTTGCTGTGAGCGGAGCTCAGGGAACATCCAACATGGTTAGAGATCTTCTGGTCCACTTGTGATGGTTTGTGTTTGCTGCCTTGGTGGCTGGAGGCAGTCAGGCAGATAGGTGGTGAATTTTTCATATGAAAAATTCTGAGTGTAGATTAAGCCTTGGGAAGATGGCTGGGAAAAGTGGGGTTGATTTTAATTGCTCTGAAAGTAGGAGAACAACCAATATACAAAAGGAGATGATGTTCAGAGGCGTCCCCAGTTCTCACTGCAGGTTTGTACCTAAACATCCCCAAGTGGCTTTGGCTCTATCTCTCTCACCAGGCTGGGGATGGACTGGAAGCTGTTCCTGAAGGGATGAGGATCACAATTTGTCATGGAGCTGGAAAGCTGGGTTTGGGTTTTTCTTCTCTTTTTTCCCAAACTTTTATTTAAAATCAAGAGCCACCAAGTGCCTCCTCTGGGGTTTGCTGGTGTCTTGTGTAGGGGCTGAGCAGCAAACGGGAGTTGTGTGGCTCCCGCCCGTCTCCCAGGGAGAGAAAACGCTGCGAAACTCTTCCTTAGCTGGGAGTGTCGGATTTTGTAATGGGAGCCGGCCAGCTCCCGGGGCAGGTGAGTCAGGTCTGACGCCCAGCCCGGCTGGGTGAAGCCGGCACTGGGGCGGGGGTGACTCACGGTGACGCAGCCGCGGGGCCACCCGCTCTCGTTTGTGCCGTGCTTTGGGCTTGTGCCGAGACTGTTTTGGGGTTTGGATAATCCTAAAAACCAGCGCTGCAGGAGGGAATGTGCTGGCTCCCCAACCGGGGCTGGAGTCAGTGCCAGGAGTGCAGCTCCTCGCGGGTCGGGGTTTGCTGCAGGAGTGAAGGCTGAGCCTTCAGTGCAAGGTGTTTTAATCATCAAGTCATTAATTATCTTTAGCGTTCGTTGTGGCAGATTCTGTAAGAATCGTGGTTTTTTCTCGTTCGGGATCAATCCGTCGGGAATTGTGTGGTGAACACCTCCCAGGGCCAGGTGTGGGACTTGACCTCCGGGGGAGGCCGCCCAGGCCGGGATGGGGTCAGGAATCCTTCTGAACTCCCACATCTGCTTCCCCGGGCCGAGGAGCTGGATGTGGGTCCGGAGTGTCCTTCCTCCCACACAAAGGCAGGATGCGGCCGCCCCGGGCAGCTCCCGGAGTCAGTGCGGGCTTTGTGCGCCGAGCCTCGGGCAGGGACCGGCCGGGGCAGCGACCCCCTGGAGCCGGGGCTGCTCCTGCATCGAGCCATTGAATCCCGGGGGGAAACGGAGAGGACCCTGCTCGGCAGATCATGGAGAGCTCAGGTTGCTTTTGGCGTGGTCCTTGTGCTGATCTGGCATGGGGGGGACGATGCACCGAATCCCCGGGAAGTTCAGGCTCCTTCTGTTGCACTTGAAAGAAAACACAGAGAACAGCTGTCCTGGGAAAGCAGCGCTGGGGGAAAGGGAGTTGTAGGGAATTGTTCGGTTCCCCCACAGAGACTTTGTGTTCAGTCCAGGGGCAGAGCTGCAGCCCGTGTAAATTGTTGTGGCTATGAAATAATTGGGATTCTGCTGCCAGCATCAGCTGGGGAATGGCCCCTGGAGAGGAGGGTCAGCCTGAGGGGCGGACTCTGCCGAGCACGTGTGGTCCTTATCTGCCCAGCCAGACCTTCCTCTGGCTCCTGTCCCCAGCCCTGACCTGTGCGAGGCCGTGTCCTGCTCCGGGCTGGCCCCAGGTGCACAAAGCTCGGCTGGCTCCGTGGGGTCCAGCCCCCGACCCGCACGTGCAGTGGGAGAAGGGAGTGGCTGTGGGGGCACAGCCTGGGAAGCTCTCTGGAGGTTTTTTACCTGGGGGGGCTTTTTGTAATTCCTCGCTCAGGCTTTAAAACTCGAGCTTCAGGTGAAGCCAAAGCCGATGGAACGGTTGTGAGAAATGTGGATCCCTTTTATGAATAACCCCCTAGGCTTCCCCTCTCCAGGAGGGAGGAAGCTCCCATTAAAAATTGATAGTCACCCTGTCAGCTGGATTTTAATTCAGCAAGTGGATTTGACTACTGATGTGAAAAAAATTACCTTTGTCACCGTACTGATATTTTTTTAATGAGACAGAAATGGTTTGGCACCTTTCCAGCTTATTAAAACCTTTGTGAGTCCTTTTTGAGGCACCGGCACAAGGGGGCGAGAAGGGAAAATTGCATTAAGTGCATGATTGGCAAAACAAAATTGAGCTCTTTTTTATTTATTTATTTTTAATCTATTACAAGCCTGTGAACGAATCTTGTATTATTTATGGGGGAGGATAAAGGGAGCCGTCCCTGTGGCTGCAGGCAGACTCCTCTTTCAGTTCAACCCTTCTTTCCAGGCAGAGAAAGTGGACACCTGCTGTTATCCAGGACAGAGATAAGTGAAGGGAGCTGTGTGAAAAGGGAGAAATCCACATGTTCTGTGGGAGAGCAGGGCCCTGGGGATGATTGATCTCCACGGGCGCTGGGTTTCTGTCAGTGGTCTGTGGGTTCCCAGCTCGCCGCAGGGTGAATTTCCCCACTGGATAAAAGCCTTCCCCCCTCCCGAGGGGATCAGAGCCTTTCAGCCGCTGCATCCCGCGAGCTGAGCCAGCCCAGGGTCTCCATCCTGCGCTGGACCAGCTGCAGGAGCTGCTGCAGCCCCGAGGCTTTGCCGCTCAGAGGCTTTGCCGCTCAGGGCCGTCCCAAGGCCGGCCGCGCTGCCCGCGGGGCTCTGCCCCCTCTCCAGCTCCGTTTCCTTCCTCCCGCCCTCAGCCCAGGCCCTTCCTGCCCGCTCGGCCCCGCCGACACGCTGCAGCCCGCGCTCATCCGGGGCCCCGCTCCCTGCCCTTCTCGGGGGATTTTTGCCGTGCCGAGCTGGGAGTGCTGACACACTGTGGGAATCCTCGTGGGATCCCCTCGTGCCTCAGTGTCCCCTCAGCAGCACGGGTTCAGCACTCCCGGTGACGTAAGGGAGATTCCTGTTGATAAAGGCTCGATGGAGCGCACGCAAGGAACGCTGTGTGCTGATAACCCAGGCTCTCCCGGCAGCTCGGAGGGGCTGGCCCTGCTGGCACCAACCCCCGGGAGAACGGGGCTGTGAGAGAGGGGATTCCCCCTGCTGCCAACAGCATTTGGGTTTATCCTCTCCACCTGCACATCCCACTATTAATGAGCAGTCAGAGTAACATTTGAATTTTAATGACAGCACAGATACAGCGCTGCTAATTGCTCATTTGCTTATCTGGAATGAGTTTTAAATCTGTGAAAGAAACCTGAATCACGGAAACCTTTTTTGCAGCTGATCAGGGCAGGGTTAGAGAAGCAGCTGCCTGTGGTTTAACTCCCTCAGTGGCAATTCCTTCCCTTTCCATCCCGTGTCCCACCTTGCTGCACTGACCAGCTGGGATAAAAGCAAAGGATTTAAAAGGGGAAAATCTCCACAGCCTTGGTACTCAGAGAGATGCTCTGAGAGCCTGGCTGGGCCAGGGGGCAGAGGGGTGGCTCCAGTCCTCAATTATCTCTCCCGGGTTTGTGCCTAAATTTTTGGCTCTAACCGGCTCTTATCGTTACTCGATAGGAGCCCGAAGAGCCTTACAGCAATCATTACACAGACAAACCACCGGGGTAATGAGGTGATAATTAAAATTGCAAAAGCAAGGACCGATCATCTGAAATACCAGAATTTCAGCCTGAGCAGGTCGGGCAGGTGCTGCAGATAAGGAGCAGAGAGACGGGAAGATTTGGGAACTCTTTGGTCCTGCCCTGCAGGATTGTTGTTGTTGTTGCTCTCCCCATCTGCAGGGCACGGTGGCTTTGCTGGAGACCACAGCTGCTTTTGAGTCGGTGACTCAGGAGGTTTGGGTTCAGCTCCCTGTCCTGCTGTGGGTATCTCAGGGATTTGGGATGTCATTCCCTTGGCAGCGCCTCAGGCTGTGAGGTTTGGAGAAGGTGGAGGAGTTTCTGTCCTTGTGTTTGAAGAGCTGGAGCAATCTATGTGCTGCTGCAATGCAAATAATTTTATCAGAAAGATTATTTCTAAATCCTGGTAGAACTGCGAGATCTTGGCCTCTTGTCCTGCCCACAATTCTTTTCCTTTCCTGGGTATGTGGAAAAAAATCTGGCTGCTTCCAGTGTGACTCAGGTAGGAGGAAATAAATGCCACATTCATCATGTCACTGCTTGAGTCAGATCAGCATTTACGCCATCGGCTTGGAGCAGGGTGGCTCTGGGAGAGGGGTTCCCTTTGTTCCTTGGTCCAGATGTGGATTTTGGCCAAGGAACCTCCTGGAAAGCTTGAGGGATTTGGGATGTACAGCTTAACCCCTCAGGCAGAGCAGAGATGTAAAACTTCAAGTGGTGCCCAGCTGTACGGAAGGGGTTTGGATTTGTGGAGATGACAGCCCTGCCCTAAACTGGGATGGATTATCAGGTGCCTGCACTGATGGAATCAGAGAATCATGGAACGGTTTGGGGTGGAAGGGATCTTAGAGATGATCCAGTTCCACCCCTGCCATCCCAAGGGCAGGGACACCTTCCACCATCCCAGGTTGCTCATCCTTGGACCCTGCCAAGGATCCAGGGCAGCCTGTGCCAGGGCCTCCCCACCCTCATAGGGAAGAATGTTTTCCTAATACTCATAGCTTTGGATCTAGCCAGCCTGGAGATAAAGAAGTTTTATGTTGGACTTGGTTTTTTTGTGGATCTTTTTCTCTCTGATGTTGGGCTGCACCTCAGAGAGAAAAGAGAGCATCTCAGTGTCATTGCTGTGACTGGATGGATCCCTGCAGATCCATGGGAGCGGGGCTGGAAGCTGGGAAGGAGCTGCTGCTTCCCTTTTCCTCACACACAAAGAGAGGCAGCACATGGAGCCAGCGCTGCCTTTGCACAGCTCCCCTTGCCCGGGTCCCTCAGAGCTGCAGCCCAGTAAAAACCCACAGCAAACAGAGTTTCTGCCATTTCAGCTCCGTGACAGAAGCCAGTCCAATCCCAGCTGGGATATAATGGGCAGGGTTCATTAGGGGAGCCCCCAGCTACCAGCAGCTTCCAGGCTGTTCAGATGATGGGAATTCAGCAGGAAAACTCGGTGGTGGCTTTGATTGCTGGTGCAGGGGAGTGTGGCTGATTTAACCACTTAATCAACCTCAGCCAGGCAAAGCTGGGGTGGTTATTTTGGGAGGAGCAGGCTGTGTTGTGCTTTTTTCTTCTCCAAATCTCCTTATCAGCCCAGGTGCTTGAATCACCTGGGGACTAACCTAAAAAGAAAACAGCCAATACCTGCATTTATTTACTTTCAAGCAACTTCTATACATAAAGGTGTGGAAATATAGATTTTAATCAGGCTCACAAAACTATCTTTTTTTTTTTTTCTCCTCTTTCCCAAATACCTTTTCAAACCAGGAATGCAGTGGATTTGGGGTTTTTATTGAAGGACTCCTTGTGTGTGTGCACCTGCACAGTGCTGCCATGGGAAGGTTTCCCAGCACTTAGACCCAGCTCCATCTCTGCCTCTTTATCCTTTCCAGGTCTCTTTCTGCAGAAGGGAGAAGCCCAAATCTTAGTTTCCTGATGCTCACAGCAGAGGACAGGCTGATATCTGAATTTGGAAAGTAGGGCAGCGAGAAAGCTCGGGCAGAGCACAGCAACAGCCTCCTGCTGAAAGGGGAGAGTCAGGCATTCAGTTACTCCTGTCGTGTGTGTGGTCCTGGGAGCCAGCTTTCCTCTTCTCTCTCCTCGGATATCACCTCCAAAGGCAGGGAGGTGACAAGCACTTCAACTTCCCTCGTGTTCCAAAGGAAGCGAGGGAAAACTCTGCCTGTGTCAGCATTCCCAAAAAGCTGCCCCTGGTGCCTCCGTGGAGGGACCCAGGGCAGAGGGAAACCTGCAGACAATGCCTGCTTTGTCCCCTCCCTGCTTCTCGGGCGCCCTGAGATGCTGAGTCCAAACATTTAACCACAAAATGCATTAATTACCATCCAGCTCCCCGGGGAAAGGACCATATGCCAGTAACCAGGGGAAACAAGCAAGGAAGAAGCACGGAAAGGCCATTGATTATTAAATTACTGCAAGTGCAATTACTGCCACCAAAAGTTCTTGATGAACATTTCCTAGAAACATTGAGCTCTCCAACCCCTGCGCTCGGAGCAGTGCTAGCTTGGACCATGGAACACGGGAGTGACCCAGAAATTGTGGGATGAGGTCACCTTCCCACAAAATGCCAGGGGATGTGTCCTGTGCTGCTGTAACCCTGCCTCAGCCCCCAGCACAGAGCTGTTTGCAGTGGATTTCTCCCCAGTGGCAGCTGTGAGCTCCGGGGCCGGCTCCACGCGTGTCCTCAGCTGCTCACTGCAGCTAATCCTAAAGTTTGGCAGCCACCCCGGAGGAAAATGAGCCATCAAGGGACAGCTGGTTGGGAATCACAGCAAACTGCAAACAGTCTGACACCGGCAGAAGTAGGATTTCCCCCGCAATCCTTGGAAATCTGGCAAACCAAACTCTGCTTGACGCAGGGGCAATAAAAGAGGAATGAGCCATAACGAATTCATCCCTCCCAGGAGGCAGGTGGTGGATGGAGCCCAAAACCCCTCTGGGTGCCTGGATGGGAGGGAGGAACGTGGAGCTCCCGGGATTCCTCTGCTGAGGGGGCAGCAGCTCAGCAGAGCATCTGTGACACGAGGGCTGGGCCTGCGGTGGCTGCGCTTCCGCTGCTGCATCCCAGCCCGGGATCCCGAATTAGCTGTGGAATGGGAATGCTGGTATTTATAACCAGGGTGTGCCTGTGCTGCCTTTCCTTTAATAGTGTCCCTGGGCAGGTTCCTCTCCCAGCTGCGTCCAGCATGGCTTTCAGGAGCTCTAATGAACCCGACAGTCAGGACAGGCTCCTGCTTCCAGCCACAGCCGGCACTGGATGCTCTCTTTCCCAAACCTCCTCAGCATCTTTCTTCTCACAGCAGTTTCATTGTAATTTTAAAAATGGGATGTTTTTTAAAAACATGTCACATGTGTCCCACTGAGTGACAACATGACCTGTGTGCTGAGCTCCTCCCGTGCCTGAAAAATTCCCCATGGAAATAAAAACCCATTTTTGAGCCCCGGAGTCAGTGTGGCAGAGAATTCCACCGGAGGAACACGCACAGCCAGGGCAGGAGAGGGCCTGCTTTGATATCTTTAACATCTGATGCCTCCAGTTTCAAAAGCACTTGGAAAGTTTGAGATGGAAAAACTGCTGCAGAAAGGCCAAAAATGCCGGACAAGTGAAACAACCCCATGTTGTTTTGCTACTCTGCCAAATAGGGACAAAGCTCCTGAATGCAGCATAAAATAATATTGAGGGAGTGACCCACTGAGCACACGTGGGGGGCCAGAGTTGCTTTGTTCCCACTCCATGGCTCAGTGCAAATTTAGCTTTGAGTAAGTCACTGAACTTTCCTGAGTCATTCCTCACTGCTGTTAAAGGTGGGTGATGCTCATTTCCCTATGGATTGTTAGGAGCACTGGTGATTTATTATGTAAAGCTTGGACAAATAACTTCTAAGTGTTATAAAAAAGAAATAAATAAATCCAGAATAATACAAGTAGCAATTACTGACAGAGGAAAGAATTGAGAGCTTTCAGACTGAACATTGTTAGAAGTTTCATTTGAATGGGGAGCATGAGGGGTTCGGTAAGTGGTAGCTGGAAACCAGGAAAATGTCATCTGAAAGTGAAATAATTGGAAAGATATTAAAGCAGAGCCAGGGCTGGTGCAGCTGGGTATAAATGAAATAAGCTATTAGCTGCTCTGCGAGATACCAGCAGGGGAGAGCTTTTGTTAGAGCAGAAATGCAGCAGCAGTGAGGGAAAAACAGCCCTGGCAGATCCTTTGTGGGGCTGGGAAACATAAAAAGGCCCCGAGAGCCTCGCAGACCTCAAATTTGTTGCTCTACACCCACTTTTGTGGGCGCCGTGGGAGAGCTGTTTCTTTGTGCTAAACCACTGCCTGTTCTCTAGCAGGTGGGTCTGTGCTGTGGGGAGCCCTGGGAAGTACTGCAAGTTTGACAAAACCCTGGGATTTTAAACGTTTTGGTGAAGCAGAGAGGGAGGCTCAGTCCTTGGCTGAGGGGCAGCACCTGGCTCAGCGTTCCTTGTCCTGGAACAAGGACTCAGCTCCTGCCTTTCCCAGCAGACAGAGGATCCAACTTTCCTTTGCCCCTCATTAAGCCAGTTCCAGAATCCACATTTGGCCCCAACCGGTGCAAATTTCTTACTCTGCCATCCAAAAAAATGAATGCAAAGCCTAAGACACATGCTTGTGGAGTCTCTGGGACAACCCCATTTAAGGGAAATTTCTTTCCTTCCCTTCTGTTGGAGCCCACGTTCCAACAACAACAACAACAATGGGATGGTGTCCTTCGTGGGACAGGCTGCAATTAATTAACGGGTAATTACCAAGGGAGGTGCCTGGCCAGGACGGGACTGCACAGCCCCACATCAGTTTGGTTCCAGGGACACATCGATTTCCAGCCCAGGCTGTCCCACCCCATGAATCAGCGAGATTCCTTGGACTCTAAACCAGAGACGGATATTCCACTGGCTCCCAGGAGCTGGGGCTGTCCAGCAGCTGCAGCAATGGGAATGAAAAGGACTTTGTCACTTCGGTGGCCCAGCCCTATCAGCTCCGGAGAGGGGCTCGCAGCAGTTTTTCCTGCTCAAGATGAATTCAAGGACATTCAAAGCTGACATTTGCGTAAAGACATCCGGATATGCAGAACCGAGGGCAGCAAACGCCTGGAGAGACAGGAGGTTCTGTTATTAGCAGCACTCCGTTGGTAACCATCCCATGCGGAGCCATCCCGGGCTGCATTTGGCTACAAATTACAGGGAGGCTCATCCCGGGTCACAGACGGCATTGAAGTCACCCCGTGCCACCCCGGGGGATGCCACAGCCCCGGCCTGCCCTGGGAACGGCTCTGCCGAGACGCTCAGGTGCAGCTCCACTCAGAATATTAAAAATACAGTCTGGGCTTCCAAAAGGAAAGCGAGCACTGGGAGCAAGGGCGGGAGGCGCCGGGGCATGAAAGCCGCTCTGTGGTGTGGAGCCGAGTGGGGAAAATGTGATCGTGGGCTCTGCTCTTTGGGTGGAAAGGCTGGGAAAAGCGCGGTTTCCTCTCTTTCCGATGTTTCACCCAGTTCTCCCGCACATTTTTTTTGTCTGACTCCTCAGTCTCTGACCGTAATAGTGAGGGGAAAATGAGGCTGGAGGCTCAACTGCTTCCTGGGATGGCTTTTTCCCCCTGCCAGGAAAGGAGCTGTTCGTGCTGCTCTGGTGTGGTGGTTCTGTGAGGGGGAAGTTTCTACATTTTAAGTTTTTCACTTGAAGGTGAGGCGGGCTGAACCGATGGCGGGGGGACACATACCCCGACCCCCTCCCCGCGGCTGGCAGCACCCACAGGGCTGTGGCCCCGCCAAGGCCGCTCCCAGACGGTGTCACCGAGCACAGCACCAGCCGCGGGCGGTGTCTCACGCCCGGGGCGCCCATAGGTGACACGGGGGTGTCCCCAGCGCCATGGGGGGGACCCCTGTGCCTGAGGGGCCTCCACGACCGCCATGGCCGGTGCTCCCCTCAGAACTGTCCCCTCACGGCGGCCACGCCCCCTCACAGGGGCCACGCCCCCCAGCGCTGCCCAGCATTGTCCCCTCAGGGAGGCCACGCCCCCTCAGCGCTGCCCCCCCCTCAATTCTTAACCCGCCCCCTCCCGAGGCCCCGCCCATCCCGCGCGGCCCTGGCGGGCTCCGGGCGCGGGGCGGGGCCGCTCTCAGTCGCGCGCAGGGCGGGTGAGGGGAGCGGAGCGGCGTCGCCGTCCCGGCTGTGGCAGCGGCGGGCGAGGCGGGGCAGNTGCAGCAGCGAGAGCAATGGCGCTGTCCGTGCCGGTCAACGGGCTGAAGGAAGGCGACAAGGAGCCCGTCATCGAGCTCTTCGTCAAGGTACGGCCGAGGGGAGGCAGAGGGGAGGGGAGGTGGGGCGGGGGAGTCTCGTCCCGTCTGGGCGCCGAGCGCGCGCGCGCCGCGACCGTTGGGCGCTCCCCTCCCCTCCCCTCCCCTCCTTCCTCCGTCCGCTTTCCCGCCCGGGGGGCTCCGAGTCCCCTCACGGCTCCCCTGGGCCCCTCCGTGCGGACCCCGCTCCCTGCGGGCCCCGCTGCCCGCCCGGGGAGCCCCTCTGAGCACCCCCGAACACCCCGCGGGCGCGGGGGGCTCCGCTCGGGGCGGCTCCCGGCGCTGTGCGGGCACAAAAGCGGAGCCGAGGGCGTGTGCCCGGCGCCGGGCGGGAGTGCGGGAGCCGCGGTGAGTCAGAGCGCGCAGACGGAGCAGCGATAGTGCCGGCGGACCGCAAGCAAAGTCACTTTTTTGAGGGGGAAAAGTGCGGGCCGGATGCGTTTTGCTGGAAGATTCTCCGCCCGGAGCAAAGGGTGCCGCGGGTGCGGGGCAGCACCGCGGGCAGAGCTGGCACAAGGGAGGAACCGAGCGCCACAATGGATCGCCCTCGCTCGGCATTGTGCGCCCCGCGAAGCGCAGGAAGACGGCAAAAAGGCAGCAAAAACACGAGTTGCTCCTCGCTCCTCTCCCCAAAAGTCTACTTTTTATGATGGGAAGTGAATATGTAAAGTAACACCAGGTTTTTATCCAAACTAGAAGAATGAGCATGTGTTGTACTGCACTTATCTGGCGAAGATACCATATGGTATCTCCACATGTTTTGCATTCATTTATTGCTGTATGATGCAATATTTTGCATCCTCCGGGGCTCTGGTGATGCAGCATTTTACTTTTACTTCATATCAAAAGTAACACCAATTACTCCGTGCAATCTTCTCTTTCTGTGCTTAAACGTCCTTTAATGGAGGCATCTGCTGAAAAGTATTTAAATTCTTCAGATGAAGTTTCTTCCAATTGCAGTGAGAAAATCAGAGATCTCTTCATCTGGGAACTTGGGAATTGCTTTGTGTAAAAGCAACGATGACAAACATGAGAATTTCCAGCTAGAGCTTTGAAAATAAGTTATTAAATACCGATTTTATTTCTTAAATGGTACTCTCTAAAAGTGTTGAATTTTTCCTCTTTTCAAACTTGTTAATACTAGTATCAAGAGGCAGTAATGGGACCCCAGGGAGAGCATTGCAGTGAAGGATTCCAGACCTGAGTTTGGTCAGAATATTTAGGCTCTTAGTGTAGAGGTTAGAACTTAAAACTGCAGCAATTAAGTTACAGATTACTTTGAATTATTTATAGCAGTGGCTCTGTAATATAAAATGACAATATATCTTCATCTTCATGTCCTAAAGTTCATCAGCTGATTTTTCTTATGTTTAAACGAGTTCGAGCAGTGATTGATGGCAGAATGATTTGGGGGCAGAGGGAAATCAGCTTTGTGGGTGTGTTTCAAGAGGCTATTTCATGCATGAGGAGTGGCATGGAAGAAGCTGTAAAAATAGTTTTGAGAGAGATATGTTCATTCTGATTAAATCAGAATTGGACCAATAAAGCTGTGAGATTATATGAAAGGGGGAAACCAGGGATTTTTTTTTATCCTTTTCAGTCGAAATTTCTTTATTGGCACGGGTTTAAGAAAGCTAAATTTGGGGTTATCAGTGAGAATTTTTTCCCTCAAGGAAACATCTTCTCATTGTTATGGATGGCTGCTGCATGTCGAGCACTGTCTGCCCTAAGGATAAAGTTCAGGTTAAAATAAGAGATTATTATTGCCTCCCTTCACGATCTTCAGGTAAAGGTTACGTCTTATAAAGTCCTTCAGATAAAGAACAACCCCCAGCCCAGCAGAGACACCAAAATAGTTGTTTCAGCTGGGTGTTGAGAATTAATAGGACAGCGTTTTTGAAAGGCAAATAAAATCTTGTTTTCTGACTCATTTAGATGCTCACTTCAGAAATTGCTAGCAGAATATGTTTATTGAAGAGAATCAACAGTGTCTGTCTAATGAAGCACTAAATTTGGATTTTAGTGGTTATTTTTTTTCCTCTGTAAATGGGACGCTCACTTGCAGTTTTTCCACGTGGTCGTGCGTGCAATCTAGAAAAAAAAATCCGAAGTTAGTGGGAGTTTCTCCACGCTGATAATCACTTTTCAAGCCGTGTCTGGGATGTACCCATATGCCCTGTTAGCCAGGGAAGCTCTTCAGGCAGGAGTAGTGGAAAAAGTTCTGGACCAAACTCGAGCTCAGCCCCACGCCCGCGGCCCAGGGGCGGTGACTGCATGACCTGAGCACAAAGGATTGTAGCAGCCAAGCCTGAGATGAAACAAAGGTAGGCATTAAAGCTTGAGAAACAAACCTGTGAAGCAGGAGAAAGGGTCTGGCTCTGTGCCCAAACTGTGGGGTTTGAGCCTTATTAAACTGTGATCAGTAACAAAATAGGATGGGCACGGCACGGGGAGGAGCACGCACATGGCCGGGCTCGGTTAGGAATTACTCTGTCAGGGCGCTGGCACCAGCAAATGGATACGGCTTTTCCACAAGACAATGTATCAGTCTGCTGTAACTTGTGTTTTCCTGGTCTGTGAGAACTCCGTGCAGGATTAGGGTACTTAGGTAAGAAAATCTGTTACAGTGGCGATTCTGTTTCTTGGTGTCACAATGAAAACTGCCAGCATTATTTTTATTCCAGAGCCGGTGGGCTGCTGGTGGTGTCTTTTAAACCGAGTGTAAGTATTTTCCGAGTCTTTCCTCTTGAGAGCTGATTAGGACACAAGCAGTAATGTATCTGATTTCATTTAGTTTCCTTGTCTGTGCCATGTTTTATTAACGAGGTAGGCTTCCATTGTCTAACAGGAATATTTTTATGTGCCCTAGTGGCATTTCAGAGCAGTGGAGGCTGCATTGTGGTGAATGTGCTCAGAGAAACTTGAGCTCTGGGATGTGAGTGCAGCTCAGACAGGTCACTTGGAATAATAGCTGATGGTGTGTGGAATTTTATTGTAAATAAAAAACATGGTGAAGTGACTTGGTCAAATAGACCCAGTCACCTGTGGAAATCACAGGACAGAGTTACAAAACTGCCTGTGCAGTTCCTGTAAGAGACTGTGTGAGGATGGCTGAGCTGCCAAAAGCTCAGCCTTGGGTGTTCTGGAGGGCACTCAGCGATTGCAGCCTCTGCTCATACCGAGGTGAAGACACAGCGGGTCAACAAGTTCAGTGTTAAAGGAAACAAACACCAGACTCCACAGACGAGAAATTCAGAGTTGTGTATCTCTGCTGGCATGGCATGGGTTGGAGCAGATGTAGGGAAGCAGTGAGGAAGGTCTCCCCTCTCCACTGGGTAACGTGTGTGTACTTGCTAATTAATGAGACCTTGGGTTTCTGGCAGCTCTCAAATAAGGTGTCATTGCGAAATGGGGCACCTGTGTCGAAAATCAGATAGAGTCTACTGCCTGTTTACCTTTGAATTGCCTGTCAGTACAAAAGAAAAAGCTGTGATTTCACATTTAATAAATACCCCATTCTGAAGCACTCCCAGTGATTGCAGCAGAAGCTTGTCTCCATTTTTGTATATCTGAACCAAACAGAGATCTGGCAGGTGAACTGTTTGTCTTCTGGGCTCGGGCTCTGTTTTGTTCAGTGCAGTGCTGGGGCCAAGGCAGGAAGGGGATGTGAGCATCTCCAGCAGCAGCTCCACGGGATGGATTTGTGTGGATTCAGGTCTGCCTTTGTCTCACCCTGTGCTCATTCCCTTATGTAAGCTCTGCTGTGGCACTCTGCAGCCCTGTAGCCCTGTACATTGGTTTACAACAAACCATCCCTGAGCTTCTTTGTCATCAAATTTAATTTTTTTTCACCCACAAAGTAGCTGTACGATTTAAAGACATATCAGTACAAGGAAATAACTGGACTGGAGACATGCAGTGCTGCTTCTCAGAGATAGCCTTGGCAGGGCTATTGCTTGATAATCTTATTAGATAAGTCTCCTCTGTATGCACCAGATCATCCTTGGAGGGTTTGATGTAACCTCAGCAGCTGAGAACCTCCTCAGCCTGTCTTTGATATGTGTTTGGTGTAGACAGCAAAATGTCATGTGAGGGTTATTTCTTGGGAGTGTTGTAAAGGAGCCCTTTGTAAACTGAGGTGTAACCATTTAGTTATATCCTGTGCTCAGTGGGTATAAATCAGGGCTTTTCCTGCTCTGGCCAGCAGACTGTAATTCCTTTAAATTCTGCCTGGGAAAGTCCTCACAGCCAGAAACATCCTCAGCTTTTTCATTTGAGTCTGGTTGGTGATACAGGAACTGGTGCTCTTGGTACAGAGTTGTTTAAAACTACAGAGATGGTCTCAAGTGTAAATGTTAAATTTTTTTTTTTTTTTTTTTTTTTTTTTTTTTTTTTTTTTTTTTTTTTGCAAATCATTGGTAGGTAAGCTTAAAACCTCCTGGCAATAATTTCCAGAGGGATTACACAGATGAGCTAGATTTCCTTAGTCAGGAATTGCTTCTGAGTAACAGTTTTATTCCCTGGCTTCCCTTCTCCCCTTCCCACTGATGAACACCCAGACAGCTCTGATTGTCAGGAGAACTTGTGTTAACACTCAGGCACTTTTCCTCTTTTCCCCTCAGAGTGCTCTAAAAGCTGTGTGAATTCCCAGATTTCAGCTCGTGGCCCTGCACAGGCTGAGGGTTGGGCTGTATGGCCAAGGCAGTGGTGCTTGTGAGTCACTCCCTCCGTGGGACACATGCCATGGACACATTCCTGCAGCACAGATCCTGCTACAAAAGACAAGTCTGTCCTCAGTTTTCCCAGCTGGGATTTCTCAGGGTGTGCACTGAGGGCTTGAAGTGGAAGGAAAAGCCTGTGTGTCAGAGCACACGTTGTGGGGCAAACTTTAGGGCCTGGAGGCTGCCAGAAGTCAGGGATAAATGAACACAGAGGATCCAAGGCTTGTCCTGATGTGTTGTGTGTCAGTCTGTGACAGGGTGAGTGTGCAGTGATGAGTTCACCAAGCAGGGAAGGGCACAGTGAACACCAGCATTCTTGTGGAAATGTGTAAAGAGAGTGAGATCCTCTTTAAAGAGAGTTTTGTGTGGAGATAAAGGTACTTGGTTGTTGAGAAGTAACGAGATACAGAAATCCTTACATCAACTTAGGGAGTGGGTGGGAGGCCCTGCTAATCTGGCAGTGGGCAGCACTGGGACAGGATTAGCACACTGAGAAGTTGGTGATCATCCCTCTCCCAGCCTGGAGTGACTCATGGCACTGTCTGCTCCTTCCATGGCTATCCTGACCTCATCTTGGGCATGGAAAGAGTTCTTTATTCTAGGAGCAAGCCTGTCTGTCTTGGAATGGGGAGAGAGAGCAGTTGTTGGTTCTCTGGCCATGGATTTTTGAAGGCTGAGTTGTCCCTTCCAGAAATCTGTGTTTGGAAGGATCTAATTGGGGAATTCCTTGAACTCCAAGCTAAACAGTAAACTGTGTACTCTGGGAAGCGACTGTTGGACTCTAAAGTTTGATTTTTTAAAGTGTTCATTAGCTCAAAGGGACAAAAAAAAAAAATCCCTGGACTGTTGTTTTCTCACCAGTGTGTTCAGATTGTGTTTAAATGAAACATTTCTTGTGATGTGACAAACACAAGGCCTGCGAGCTTTTGTAACATCAATCCCAGCTTCTGGCTGGGCTGGACATACCACTTAAAAATCCACAAGAACAACTTTTAAGGCTGGATAACTGTACTTGGCAGTAATTGGATTTGTTGCCTTGTTTTGGTAGATGTTCTCTTTTCCCAGTGAACTGAGCAGTGCAGTTCTGTAAAGCCTGAACTGGACAGCGTGGGAGAAAACAAGGTGGTTTTTGTCTGCCGGGGGAGGCACTTAGCTTGTCTAAGACAACAAAATTTAATTAAGGTGGTGGTTGGTTGCAAATTGATGGTTCATGGAAAAATAGTTTACATCTGTATTTGTTATCCATCTAATTTGATTTTTATCTTCAAAGTTCTTGGTAAATAAACTGTAACAAAAAACTTATTGTCCTAATCAGGTTTGGGGTTTTTTTCCTGAATATTTTTCAGTGTGGAATAATATTGTTTTAGTCTTAAAATAGATGCTAGGTGCTCCCTTGTGGTATTTAGAGTTTGTGCATATTTTAACAGTAAAAACACCAAACCCAAAATTGTTATGTTGTCTTCACAGGAGTTTCAATAGAGGTTTAACTTCAAGAGCTTTAAATTCTATATTTGGAATATTTTTTCCCAAAAAAACCCCACCCAGTTAATTTTTTTAAACTTGCTCTGAGTAATTTGGGTTTTTTAATTCAGGTCAAATACATTTGTGACACAATCTGGATTTTTAGGGTGTTTGTTTCTGCTGAAGTGAAAAACATAAGCTAAACTGCTGTTAGTTGCAAACATCTTTGTGTGGGAATTCTCTGAGAGTTCAGACTTATTCCTTGTATTGTTGGCCAGACAAAGGGCAAGGAACTTACCCGAGGGAAGGAAATGACTGAGTTCTGCACACTGAATCTCCATATTAGGTATAAACTAAATATAGGAGTGTAATCCAGGAGTGAAGTCATATCTGTGTGTTTTCCCGAGAAGAGCTAATGGGATCAGTCAGTGCTACTGGACCAGCCTCAGAGGGTTTTGGCTCTCTTGGAGCTTTACTATATTGGCTGGACTTTGCTGCTCTGTCCTTGGGAGAGCTGCTTTTCTGAAATAAAGGAAACAGATTTTTACATGGTTTTATCTAAAAATAAAATCAAAGTGAGCCTAAGGAGGTTTCTGTGGCCTTTCAGGGTGCTGCATTAGGTGAGACACGGTGTCCTGGAGCTCAGGGAGATTAGGGCACAGGTCCCAGAGGAGAAACTCGGGTCCCATCTCGCAGGGGAGGGGGAGTTCAGGCAGGGAGGTGCCTTTTACTTGTGCACTGCTTGTGTTGGAGAGAGAGCAGGGCTTCCCCACACCCTCCATTCTGAAATAGAAACTCCAGCCCCACTTTTGGTCTCAGATAGTGTTTTCCTCCCCTGCTAGCAGGGGAACAGGTTCAGGGCTGCTCTGGTTTTTGAGAGTTTGGGCAGTTTGTGTCCTCACTGACAGCTCCTCCTGTGGGCACTGCAGCTCACAGCCCAGGCTGAGGCAGCTGTGGTTTAGCTGTGTTCTGCACATCCTGTGTTTTATCAGCTTTATCTTTGAAGCTCCCAGCTGGTGCCTTTTGGGCTGGGATTTTGACGTGAAACTCCTCTGGGTTTTGATGCTCCTGGGAGGGTTCAGTCCAAGTCAGCTGGGCTGGGATGACCTGGAGGAGGAGGAGCAGCCCAGGGTGAAGCTGGAGCAGCTCTTGCTTGTTCTTTCTGCTCATCTGCCCAGCTCCTGGCTCGTCTGTCTCTAAATGAGGTTATAAATACCACAAACACAGCTCTGTCTTTTCCTGTCCCACAGAAGTGAGGCACAGTCAGAGGTTTATTTGAAGAACTCTGAAATGCCACAGATACAGATTTGACTGGGCTCTTCTGAGCCCCTATGAC
Organism: Irena cyanogastra; assembly: GCA_013397155.1. Lineage (NCBI taxonomy): Eukaryota > Metazoa > Chordata > Aves > Passeriformes > Irenidae > Irena > Irena cyanogastra. Next base: position 77,087 of record VWZV01001566.1, on the reverse strand, counting down.
AGCGTTTGCAGTTCTTTCCTCTCACTTTGGTGCTTCATGATTTGGTGGGGGAGGTTTGGAAATGGGTCTCTTGGGCTGTGGCCAAGGCACACACTGTACTTCAGCAAATTTAATAAGTGCAGGGAGAGAAAATCACTGTCATGAACAATTCCTGCTTTAGGTTTGTGTGCTAGAGACCCACAGGCAGCTTTCAGTCAGGGGAAAAGAAACCCTCGGTGCTGCAGAGTTAATGGTCTGCTAACAGTTTCCTAGCAGAAGATTGCAAGATTGTGTCAAGATGTTACCCAGCACATTTCAGTCAGGGTGGCCCCGCTGGCCCTGCGGGGTTTGTTCAACACCAGCTCTCTGGTTTAGGTATTGCCACAGCAGAGATGCCAGGCTGGTGCCATTAGTGAATAATTGGATTTTCCTGTGCCAGGCCAGGAAGTGTCCTGAGTCTGTCCACAATAAACCCAGGGTTTTGAGTTCCTGTCATTAAGCTAATTTCTTCACTGAAGAAAATGGTGATTTGTATTTAAAGCAGGTTTGGGACTCCCCATTTGATTCTCCCAAAGGATGAGCATGGAATAATTCCTGTTCTCCAAAGGGCTGAAGCACTTAATTAAATTCTGCTGAATTATGAATTTACTTCCATATGTCATGAGGATCCCACAGCATCTTCCAAAAGCTTTTCAGTGAGAAATGGGCAGCATGAGCAGGAGTTGCAGGAAAGTGTGCAGGATGAGTCTGCTAATGATTTTCTTGGGAACAGCATCACAGGGCTAAAAATAGCACCATCCTAAAATGGTCAGTGGCTGTTCCAGTCCCTGTGTGACACAGTGGGGACTTATCAGAAAGGTAGTGGCTCAAGAGGCAGCTTGGATGGGCTGACAAACATTCCTTGCCCTGATGAAATAGCCAGATCTCGAGTAAACCCAGGGACTCGAGTTAATTATTTTGAAGTATTTTTTGAGTTTAAAGGAATTTCAGCTGAAGTGGAACTTGGATTGGTTACAAATGGTGATAGGGGTCATGAGAGGCAGTGGTAACTCAGGTTGGTTTTGCTCTGGGTGTGTTAATGTCAGTCAACACATAGCAAATGTACACCAATTATCTTGGGCTAATTATCTGAGGGAATTCCAGGTGTGAGCACTGACCTGATGCCTTTTGTTTTCCATTTTCCTGTGTTTTTCTCAAAGGAATGGCTGTTTAAAGTTGTTCAGTAGAGCTAAATTTGGGCAGGGTGTGGTGATTGTGACTTGAGAGTTTACCTTCACACATTGTTACCAAATTAAAAATTCACTTTCAAAAGGCACTTCTGATATCCTGAACCCTCTGCAGGATGTTTTGTTTTTTCTTCCTAATTCCCACCTTTCCTAGTTTTGTTCATCGAGGCAGGGCAGTTCTTTGGGCTGTCAGCCCCGTTTTTGAGCCACCCCTGTGTTGAAGTGTTCTGCTCATCTGTCTCTGCCTGGTGGCACAAGGAAAAGCTTTGCCCTGGAAGTCGTGGCCCAGCTGTGCTGTGTCCTGGAGAGGCAGAGGTGACAGGAGGAAGTGTCCCTGTCCTCAGCCCTCAGATTAAATCTGGTTGAACCGGATTTAGTCAGGGATGGACTCTGCCTTGCTCCCTGACCTGTTCCTCCTCTAAAAACAAACCAACTCCCTTCTCAAACTGCAGGTCTGGGAGGGTGGCAAGGACTGGAACACTACAGCAGATAAGCTTTTCCAGCCCTGCACCTCACTACCTTGTCACTTGTTTTGCTCTTTGAATAGGAGGAAAACATCAATATTCATCAATATTTGGGCTGCTGGGAGCCTTTAAGGCCTGCTTTGGCTTGCAGAGTGAGTGTGAGCACAGAGCATCCCTGAGGCTCCTCCATCCCCTGCCTGAGCACAGGGAGCAGTTGCAGTAATGGCACTGTGGGGAGCATTTGTTACATCGATTGCTGTCACTCCTTCATGGCTGTAATTCCTTACATCTTATCTGAAACACCCTCAATCAGCACCAGGGAATTCTGCCTGTTCAGCTTGGCAAGATAAAAGTCCAAGGATCTGAGCTGATACAGCCAGACCCTTCTCACGTGTGGAACATCAAACCACTCCTTTCTCTGTCCTCTGTTCCTTTATCTCAGACCTTGGAACTGCTGCAGGTTTTTCACTTCCATTGCTTTGTTAGTTCACCTTAAACCATTTCCTCTCAAAACAGTAATCCTTAAAGGATTATTATTAATTACTCAGTTTTGGAATGAGCTTACTGCTCATTAAGCGTGCAAAATTGATTGTTATCTGCTGGTATGAAGCAAGGCTTTGCATTATGCTGGGTGGCTCATGCAGTTTTCTCAGCAGGTTTGGTTTTCATTGTTAGAACTCAAGACATATTTCAAGGTTACTGAGTTCAGAACTTGAACATACCCTCTCTTTTATTTTCATTTTCCCCCCAGTCAATTTATTGGCTGGAACATTATTCTTCTGGACTTTGCAGAGTGCAAATTTCCTGCTGGGGGGAGTGGGAATTTCCTTGGTGCTGCAGTCAGATGTGTCCAGTAGTTGTCTTTGGTGAAAAGTATTCTGTGGGATGCTTCTAAAATGTCTTTATCCCTCTTCATCCAAACTTCTTTTACCACTTCTGGAAAGATGTCAGATCTGGGAGAAATTCCCTTGAGAGTTTTGGGTAAATTAAGAAACACTCTTCTGGTGTGCTGCCCTTTCCTTTTGTTCTATTTTTGCAGGCAGAGACTGAGCTGTACTACACTGCTCATCAGATGCACTTTGACTTTATTATTTTTCTGCACTTATTTGATCTAGTTTAGGAAACTTTTAGTAGTAGTGGGCTCCTTTTAACTGGTTAATATTTGAAATGATTTTGCAGAAATCTTTGGGACCAAGGATTTCTAGAATTCTCAGATTGGTGCTGTATAAGAAGGGTTTTGTGCCCTTTTAGTGTTTCTTTGCTTGTCTGGCTTTTTGTTAGTCCTGCAATAAACTTCAGCCCTCCCTTGCTAAGGTAAATCCATGCAGGTTCTCGTATCAGGACTCAGGTTAATTTTTATGCAGCTGTAAAGACAAACATTTCACAATTTAAATGGATTTTTTTTTCCTTCCCTTAGCTTGTTCAGCCACTCAAACAGATGTTTGATTACTCGTACTCTCTGGGGTCTTGTTTTTTTGGAAAAACAGTCTCATTTGAATGAAATCACTACTCAGGGGAAGAGAAAGGGAGGAGGTGGCTGCTAAGCTCAGGCTTGCAGACACTGGGATAAGTGGATTTTGGGGCTTTCCCTTTCCAAAGGACTGCACTCCTGCATGGGCCGAGCTGCTGGGCACTGGGAGTTGCCAGGAATTTCACTGTGGCTGTGATAAACCAGGCTGACTTCTCAATGAGCAGCTGATCTGTGTTACTGCCTTGGAACTCTCCCATTCTTGTTTGAACTTCCTTTCTTATTTAATGTTTCTTTAAAAATAGCTTTATTTGTTTTCATAGAACACTGTAGAGCAGTGTTCTGGAGGGTGTGTGCTCTGCTTTCCCTGTGCCACGTCCTACAATTAACAAGGTCTTTTTGCCACCCTTTCAGAAGTTTTTTGAATTCAATTCAGTTTGTAGAGGGTAACACACAAGTGAGAAATTCCATGTTGCCTCGCTGTGTGAGTGAGAGGTGTGGCACTTTTCCTCTGCCTGGTCCTAATCCCTACAATTGAAAACCTGAAACTCAGTGAAATTAGATATATGGTGAGGTTTTTGAATACATATCCTTCAGTGGGTGATGATGGAATTGGAAATTAGCCTCAACAGCAGGCAGTCTGGCATTAGTAATATTACCAGTAATATTGCTAATAAAGATTTTTAGACTGGTTTTAAAAAGAATTTGAAATAAAACCCCAAAGCTTCTCAGTGTAGAATGACTATAACCTCGTTAAATAACAGATAACCTACGCTGAGGTTAGTGCAAAGAAATAAACATTGAATATTTGCTTTACTCTGATGGTGATGAGGATTAGACACTGAAGATATCCTGGAATTTTATGGCCTGAATTCAAAGACAAGACAATGACAAGCAACAATTATTCTGTGATTAACCCCCTGCATGACAAATCGTGTCAGATTTCAGAGTATTCTTGTAATATGTGAAGTTTAGGGTTTACTGCCAGCACAGCTCTCTTCTAGCAGAGAAAATCAGAGTCAGGAGTGACTCTTGCAGGAGCACCCACCACAGTGGGGATCCTCAGGAGAGAATCCAGGGCCTGAGGGAGAATCCAGAGCTGGCTGCTCCTGAGGAGGGGCTGGAGCATCAAACACAGACACAGAATGGGCCTCTCGGGCAAACAGTTACAGAGCAGAATTCCTTGGCTCCAGAGCACTGGAGCCAAAGTTTCTTGGCATTCTGAGTGCATTCCTTTTCCAGTATGTGCTCAGAATAACTCGGGACTTTTTGGAGCAGAAGTGGGACAAACGTTTGCAGACAGAACAGTCTGGGCTCCGTTTGGGCTGCTGGGCTCTGAGAGTGCATCAGGGTTTGCTCACAGCACTGAGTGTCGTTGGGCTCTAATCCCCTCTTCTGACTCAAATAATCCAAAAAGCCTGTCTTAAACTAAAGCAGATGCTGTTGGTTGGTTGCTCACTGTGAAAGTTGCACTTGTGTTGGGAGAGAAGGAAAGTTCCAGGATCAGTAAATGTGTTTGACCTTTTTTGGTCACTTTGATTCTGGCTTAGGAGGGTGGACCTTAATGAAAGGCGCAGGTCAGCCTGAAATTTTAAACAACCTTTTGTGCAGTTCTATGATTTTAAAGTAGCTTTGGTTTGGATTCCAGTGGGCCAAGTAAAGCTTTCTGAATTTAAGACAGTTTTACTGAAAAACTTTCTCTTTTCCTGGCCTTTGAAAATCCTGTTGTTACTCTTCTTAACTTGCAAAGTCTTTCTGAATTCTCCTCACTGTGATGATGAAAGAATTGGCCAGGCTTTGAGAATTGCACTGATGAAAATCACTCTTGGAAGGACTCTAATAATAACAATAATAAGCAAAATCCATTGAAACTCATCTAATACAAAGTACATGTCAGGATAATCTGACATATTTGGCTGCTTTAAGTACTGAACCAGTTCTCAGAGGATTGATTTTTATAACAAAGGTTTCCAGTGCCTCATTCTAACCCAGTAAAAAACTAAAATTTTCCAACTCAGCAATGCATCCTTCATTGTCAGAGCGATGATGAGATGTGTGCTATCACTGGGGAGCTCACTGCTGCTTTCTACTGGGCCTTTGTTGTGCTGGGACAAAGACTGATTGATAAATTGCCTATAAAAAGTGGCTTTGGGATATTATTTAATTGTCAGTGAAGTCTCTATGTACTCACAGTTATGTCTTTCCTCACAACACCTGCAGTACAATCAATTCTCAGTTCCTGGCTGCAGTTGGCTCCCTGGAGCACTGCACAGGGAGAGATAGCCACACTGAACTGGGAGATGACTCCAATTAATTCGCTATGCCTTGGAGAAGAAAGAAAGAAGAATAATAAAGAGCAAAGAACAGCACTGACATTGGAAAACTGCCATCAGAAGGTGTGGCTGCTCAGAGGAGGATGTTCAGTGCCAAGGGCAGCTGCAGCGCTGGCGGTGTCACAGATAACTGAAATATTGCTCTGTACGTTTTCTGAGCAGCTAGAGGACACGACAAGTCAAAACTTGACAAATGTGGCAATTTCAGTGTGCTGTGTGTTTAACTAAAGCTGTTGCAGTGCCTGTGAGATGAGCAGATGGCACAGCCCTGCCCACACTAATGCTCTGTTCTGTCCTGCAGGCTGGCAGTGATGGTGAGAGCATAGGAAACTGTCCCTTCTCCCAGAGGCTCTTCATGATCCTGTGGCTGAAGGGGGTCGTGTTCAGTGTCACAACAGTGGACCTGAAGAGGTAAGAAATACTTGATTTATTGGACCAGCAAGAGTTCAGCACTCTTGGTGGAACAAAGCTTTGGCCAGAGCTTTTATGGCTTACAGACTGGTTTTGTGAAATTAAAATCTGTCCTACTAAATGGCTGAGGCCACGTGGGTGTAAATGGTGTGTTCATTGATGGTTTAACCAGAAATAATGGTGAGTTCTCTTGAATTTGTTCAGTGATGCTCTCCTGCAAAACTCACACAAAGTCTTTTGTAGCTGAATATTGACTCTGCCTTTACTGGCTTCACATCAAGATGCCCTGACTGGGGACAGATGGATATTTTTAGTCAAGCACCCTCTGGTCAAATCTCCAGTGATGGGTAATTGTCACAAACAATGTGCAGCCTCCTCCTTCTCTTAATGTTCTTAAGAGCATTTTGGTTATTGTGCAATAATAATGAAAATACCTGCCCAGGAGGAAAATCCAAGTGAAATGGATAGGAGTAAAATGTAGAATGTTCTGCCTTCATTCAGTGTCAGCCAGGTAAGTCATCATGCTGTCACTTAAATTGCAGCGTTCCTCTATGAAATGAGTACCTTGGTGGCTAAAAACAGTGAGAAGTGAATCCAGGAGCCTTAATTTCCTCAGGCTGGGCATTCTTTTTTATGAACATGCTAAATTCAACAGAGGCCTTGTGTTTGCTTTGGGTGTGAAGTCATGTTTTCCCAGCACTGATGGAAAACTCTGTTGGTCACAGCTCTGCAGAGAGGGGAGGCTGCCAGTGCCTCCAAACCTGAATTTCAGGAATAAAGCCAACAGAAACACAGTGTTCTGCACAGAATCCAACAGAGAAGGGAGAAATCACCCTGCTGGACTTAACCTCTCGGGATTTTTTTGAGGGAGGTGACTTGTTTGGGTTTTAAAAATCACAGAACTTGCTGCTTCAGTGCTGGCAAGGAGTGTTAAATATTTCCATGTGTGGTGAGGGGCAGAAAGCAGCTTTTGTCAGCTCTGGGTGCATTTGGGGCTGCACAAAGAGCTTTTCTGGCCAGTGTGGGATTTCCCTGCAAGTATTGGTGCTGCCAGCCCATAACCAAAATTGTCACATCTTCCACGGAGCCCTGCCTGTGGTTTGTGCAAACTCAGGAGCAGAACTTGTGCTTGTGGGCTGTTGGTAGTTTGGGATTTCCTTTACCTTTAATGATGGGCTTGTTTAACCTATTGCAGTCACTGGGGTGGGCAGGAGGGGGAGGTGGACACAGATATTTTAGGTTTGGAAGGCTTTTTACTGCTGAGCCAGTTTAGATGTCATTAAAATGCCAAATATTTCTGATGAATTGGCTTTATTTTGTGTCCCCTTGGCAACTTGGAGTTAATTGGATGGGGGAGTGGGATGTAAGACTAACTTTTAGCCTATAAATTGGTTGCAGATGTTTAAAGTTGACCTTGGTTACACAAGGAAAGCTTTCTTTTAGTTTTTTTTTTCTGTTGAGAAGGGGAAAACACAAAATAAGTGCAAAATTAAAGATCTGCAGAAGAATAGGTCAAATAAACCACCTTTGTGTTGTGCACTGAAGGGGTTCTCTGGGAAAGGAAACAAAGGGCCACGGAAGCTAATTCAGGTTGGAATAGATATTGATACAAACTTAATTCCTTTTAGACTTTATTTAGATGTCCTTAAATGCAACTTCAGCTCTGTGTATTGAGCAATACCCAGTGGCAGAGCAGTGCAGCTTGCAGGACATCACATGCAGCTAAGTGCTAAATAGGAAATGGTTGATATCAGGTGGGGCTGTTTCCCCTTGTTATCACTGCCAGAATGATAATAGATGTTAGGTGGTGCCTTAATATTGCCACAAGAAACTGCTTTTGTGAGCACATTATTCAGCCAGTTATCTCCTCTGCTCTTTGTTCCTGTTAGACACAAACTCCAAGAGCAGAGCAGGAATTGTTTTAAAAAACTGAATTTGTTTTGTTGGCCAAAACCAGAAAAAAGACTTTGCTTTGCTCTGCCTCATAACGTCAGTGCTGCACAGCAGCAAGGCCAGTTCTGTCTGTTTGTGAGGCTGAAAAGGTCATGGTTGGGTACAAAAGTTCACCACTGAGGGACTTGGGACACAGGAAAATCTGAGCCTGCTTTGCCTGACCCTGCCGTGTGTTTTCCCCTCCAGAACTGCACTGTGCTAACAAAGGCACATTCTGCACTCCTCAGCTCTGCTCTCAACACACAAAATATGCACATAGGCAAAGGAGGAGGGCAGTCCCACCCTCTGCAAGGAATCAGGCATTTCTTCCCTCTCTTTGGGCACACAGAGGCTTCATTCTTCCCTTCTGGGCAGCAGCATTTCAGGGCTCAGAGCTCTGGCTTGTTCTGGAGGCCAGAGCAGAGCTGCACTGCACAAACCATTTGTTGGGCTTGGAACAACACTCAGGGCCAGCTTGCCTTCAGCTGAGTGCTGAAATCCTGTTTGAAGCATCTTCATTTGGAGTTTTTGCAAAGCTTAAATAACTATATGAAATATCAAAATTAAATATTAAAGACCCCCCCAGAGATGAATCCAACTTCAGCAGTGTGAAATACTGCTGAGAAACTGGGGTTTTAGTGCTGACTTTTCCCCATGTTACTCTTCAGATCCTCATGCTAGTATTTGTGTAATTTATAAATGTGTTACATTTGGGGGCTGGATTTTGTCTGCTCTACAAGAAATCATTTGTATGCTAATTATTATTCTGGTTTGTGGCAAAGCCATGAGGTGTTTACACCTCAACTCTGGGGCTAGTGATGGCCAGATAATTGATGTGGCCCTGCCTCCAAAACCCCTGCTAAACTTTAGGGTAGGCACAAACCATCTTGGAATTATTTGGAGTGGTTACAGAAGGGCTTTTTATTTGGGTTTGGTTTGCTTTTTAAGCTCTCCAGCTTTATCTCTGAAGTAAAATGTTGGTGTTACATTAATTGCCTTCTTGTTTGACTGTTGAGGGAATTTGTACTCTGAGCCTTTTAAGGCTTTCCTGTGTGCTTGTGCTCCAAGGGCTGTGCTAAGGCAGGGCTTGGTTAGGATCCCCTGGCAGGAGCAGCAAACTGGAAATCAAACTCTGAGTTCTGTTTGGGCCTGGGCTGTGGGATCTTGATCTCTGCTTTCTTTCTCTTGCAAGATCCAGGTGGTCTGACTGGATGGATCAAGTGCTCTGAGATGCACTCTGGTTCTTCAGAAAGCTTTTTTAGTAATTAGTTCTTTGGAATAATCTGTTTCTGAGCTAAAGCTTGCCTTTGATAGTATTCCTGCAGATCCTGTGGTCTCGCCCCTGTTTGTTTTTAAAATAACATTCCTTTTGAGGAATTTTATCTGGCCAACATGGGGAACTGGAAGGGAGCCACGATGACTTCCTGTAATTGTTGGGAGTTACAAAGCTGTATTTAAATGAAGTTTTAAGCTACTTAAAGCATTACCCGATGACAGACTTTATATCCCAAAAGTGAGAGAGTGGTGGCAACTCTTATTGAGAAATAACTTCTCAGAAGCTCAAAAACTGAAAAGAGTTAAATTCTTGTGTTCATAAGGTTTCCATCCCTGGCTTAAAGCAAGGTAAAGTATAAAAATCACTTTTCTCATTCAGTCTTACCAGTAAGCACACCTTGGCTCTATAAAAGGGGCAGCAGCGGGCAGGGCATGAAATTCTGGCAGGGGCTCTTAATTTTGTAAGAAATAGAAACCAAGACAGGCTTGTAAGCTGGGCTCAGTTTAGTGTCCAGCTGCTCTCTCGTGCTGCCCTGCAGGACTGGGTTTGTGGATGTCACCAGTTCAGTTTCCCTGTCTGGTGCTGTCAGGAGGATTTCTTGCACTGCAGTTTCCAGTAAATCCAATTCCTGCATGCCTGGAGCTGGCTCAGGAACGTGGCCACGCTGGACAAGGCTCAGTCCCAGTTCAGGGTTATGGCCCAGTCTGGATTTGTTCAAACAGGAACCAAGGGGCAGCTTTACCTTGGCAGAGTTTTCAGCTGGGCCAGTGTTTGTTGTTGCTGGGCCAGCAGGAGCTGGTGGTCAGGCTGCTCTGTTCTGCCTGAGAGAAATGCTAGTTAGAAATGGCTGAGTATTTCAGCTTTTTGCTGTTTCTCTCATGTCTAATCCTAATGTGGGATTGCTCTCCCAGGTGTGCTGCTCTTGTTTGCAAACACCCTTTTTCACTGGGGGAAACTGAAGCACAATTTTAAACACGATGTTCAAGCATCTGTCAGCCTGCCTGGAACCAAACTCCCTGGGCACGTAATAAATGCTTCAAACCCCGGGCTGGAGCAGAGATGCTTCTTTCCAGAGCAGCTCTGTGTGAGGGGGGAGGATTAGCACAGATTATGCTATATATAAACTCTTCTGTAGGGCTAGGGAAGGAGGGAGAGCGTGAAATGTGTGTATAGGTATCCCTTTTCCAGTCAACGTTGCATTGATTTGAGAATAAACACATCCAGAGGTAGGAGGAAATTGTTTTTAACTGTTTTAAATTAATTGTTCGCAGGTGTATTCAAAATGTTTAGTTGTAAACTCACTTTTTAGAAAGAAAACTGGTGGTGTCTGTGTAAAACTGAGGTTGTGAAAACCTCAGCAGCGCTTTTGTGGTTGTAGCAATGAAGTTTTGTCCCCTGCTTGCTCTTTATGGGTTTGCATCTCACCCCAGGAAACCAGCAGACCTTCAGAATCTGGCTCCAGGCACTCACCCACCCTTCATCACATACAATGGCGAAGTGAGAACAGATGTGAACAAGATTGAAGAGTTCCTGGAAGATGTTCTGGCCCCACCCAAGTAAGTGTTAAACTGATGATTTGTCACCTCAGATGGGCACAGTTCTCACAGGGGATTTCTGCCCTAATTAAGATGTTCTTCAGCATCAATAAACTGAAGACATGGAAGATAGTTCCTGCTTGTCATACCTTCCTGCCCTCAGCTCCCTCAGCTTTAGAGCAAAAACTGTTTTCTCTTTAAGATTAATTTTAATTATCCTTTATATACCCTGGTCATCCTTTCTGCACTTTCAAACTCTTCCTTTTGGTGACAGGCACATTTGTGTCCAAATAATGCAAATGAAGATGAGTCTGCTGTACAAACTTAGCCCTAAACTATAGTGAGAATGTGTTTTAGTGTGTTCAAACTTTCTCCAGACTCTTGACTTTCTACTCTCCAGCTGGCAGGCAGATCCAGACACTGCCCTTAACAGACTGAACTGTTTTGTCTTTTTAGCATGGCAAAACTTCAGGCTTTTGTTAAAAGATGTGGAGCCCATAATTCTCTGAAGTTAATTGAAGTGGAAAGCCCTGTGCTTTGGTTACAGATGTGTGATGTGCCCCCTTGGCAGCACTGGATCACAGCAGCCCTGGGCTGTCTCAGACACTGCTTGTACCAAATGTGTGATTCAGAAAGCAGCAGTGTGCTTTGGTGTCCCTCTGCAAAGTGCTGCGTTTAAAAACCCCAGTGTGTGATCTTGCACTTCAGAAGGCAGTCTGGAAGAGGGTAAATTAGTAACAAAGTGCCATTTTGTGCTAGGTAATAGATAATGAGCACCATTCTGCTAAGTGTGCTGTAGATCTGCTCCTTGCTGCTTTTCAGGTACCTGAAACTCTCACCAAAGCATCCAGAATCCAACACTGCTGGAATGGATATATTTGCCAAATTTTCTGCTTTTATCAAGAACTCTAGACCAGAAGCTAATGAAGGTGGGTCACTGGGGGGACAGTGCACTCCTGTTTTCACTGTCTTGGCTTGGCTTTTTCAGAGCAGCTTTGTGGGAAGTGTCTCCCTTACAGATTTAGCTGCATGTTGGTGGACACTTGAGAGTATCCTGGATTAAAATCTTATTTAAATTTAATGTCAAATATTTCAACATTTGAAAGATGACTTCAGTTCAATCAGAATTTCAGTGAGGTGTACACTGTTCTTAAATATCCCTGGTATTGGATCTTCTCTGTGCAACAGCCACTCAAAACTCTTGAATGAAGGATAAATATTTCAATAATATTTCAGGCAGAGTTTGTGTCATGCCCCAATGGTTGGATTTCTGTGCATCTGCTGCTCTTATTTCACCTCTGTAGGACTGAGGGCTCCCATTCGGTGTTCTGAGCTAAGCTTAGTTTTTGTTACTGCCATTAAAGGATTAAAACCTTTCTGTGTGGAGGGAAAACAGGAGATTTCACATGAGGGATCAATAAGTGCTAAAGAACTCACAGCTGGGCCTTTAAGTAGTTCAGTACAAATCAATCTTGTCCTCAAAGTACTTAGAGGGAAAACCAAACTCAGGGAGTCAGGGTTCCTTTCTGCTGCATTTCAAAGGGAGAGATGCAAAATATTTGTTAACAGTTGGAAATAAACGGGGATTTTATGGGGTGTGCTGCCCTCTGCTGCTGCATTCTATGAACCTGCTGTTGCATTCCAAATCCTGCTGTGTTCCAGCACCAGCCTGGGTGCTCTGGGTTGGTCAGGGCTGTTTGCTGAGCATGTGACATTAAACAGATTATGTTTAAATGTATATAAACCCCAGCATAGCTTAATTCTAATCAGTTTAAGCCAGTTAGGCACAGTCTTAAGAAACTGACATAAGCCACTTTTTAAACCAAAAATAAACCCTTGTGGGCAGTCTTACAGTATTTTAAATTAGTGCAAACTCCTGTATTAGCCAGCTTTGAAATAACCTCCATATGTGGGATATTTAAAGATATTCTGGTCCAGTTTCAGTGTTCTGGTGAGCACAGAGGCACAAAAACTGACCAAGGCTTACAAATCCTTCAGTGTTTCTGGGTAGCACAGGGATATGGGGTTTGTATTTCAGATCTGGTGCCAGTCTCAGTTTAATATTTGTTTTGGATCATCCCTTCCTGTGCAGCCTTGGAGCGTGGCCTCTTGAAAACGCTGCAGAAGCTGGATGAGTACCTGAACTCCCCCCTGCCCGACGAGATCGATGAGAACAGCCTGGAGGATGTCACAGTCTCCACCCGCAAGTTCCTGGATGGCAACGAGATGACCTTGGCCGACTGCAACCTGCTGCCCAAACTGCACATTGTCAAGGTAAAACCTGGGAAAATGCAGGAGAAAATACTTGTGGTTTGTGACATTCCTGAGCCCAGATAATGTCAGCTGTCTGTAAGTTGAACTGCACTGTTCACACCTGAGTTTGTGCAAGGTTTGAGTCACTCACAAGGGCTCTGGGCAGTGGAGTTCAGTGCAGGTGTGAAGCTGGGGGCAGGCTGGGCAGCAGAGGATTTGAATGGCAGGGGCCAACCCCATTTCCCTGCACCGACCTCGTGGTCTCAGGGAGCTGCAGAGCTCACAAGAAGGAGGAGGGTGAAGATCAGGTGAGCAGGTAATGGCTGAAGTGGGTGTCTGCTCGCTTCTGTAGAGGAAACTGCTCCAAAACAAAGTGACACAGTGGGAAGTAGAGGGATTGTATGAAAAAACCAAGTTGGAATCTTGGAAGAGGCAGCCTGGGACAACCACAGGAGCGCAGATGTGCCCACATCAGCGTGGTTTGATTCCTCTCCCTGCCTGCAGTGATCTGTGTCAGTTCTGTACTGCAGATGGAGCCACAGGCTCAGTTTCTGCCTGCCTGCAGAAGAGTTTCCCTGGGTGAGGACAGCCCCAAGGGGAGCGAGGCAGGAGCAGCCCTGAGGAGCAGCCAGGGCCAGGGGCATCCCTCAGGAGCAGCCTCTGGAAGCTTCAGGAGTCATCCCCAGTGTCCAAATTGGAAGGATAACTTGACAAGAGACTGACCAGAGCTGGAAAAGTGTTTTAAGTTAAGAATGTAAATTTATAACGTAATTCTTTCATCCAGGTGGTGGCCAAAAAATACCGCAACTTCGAGATTCCCAAGGAGATGACGGGGATCTGGAGATACCTGACAAATGCCTACAGCAGGGATGAGTTCACCAACACCTGTCCTGGAGACAAGGAGATTGAAATAGCTTACAGTGATGTAGCCAAGAGACTCACCAAGTAACCAGCACCTGCAAAGGATGATGTCCTGTATACCCCGTAACAATGCTTCTAACAGACTGCTCTTTTCATATCAATAGCAATTGGTTTTTGCATGAACTCGCAGTTACTCCAAGTCACGGTGGATAGACCAGGTACAGTAATTACCTAAAGTTTGCAGACTTAATTACAGGCTCGTTTTTCCTGACCTCCTCTCACAGCCTTTGAATATGATCGATGCAGTCGTGCTACTGTGGCGCTGGGGTGACTCTGGATTCTTCAGTGTGAAGGGTTGGCTTGCCCCTGCTGCTTTTCTCTGTAAGCATTTGGTCCATGATTTGTCCAGGAATTGGTTTAGGATCCTGTCTCACTGTATGGTACAAGGAATATTTATGTATTTTGGAATTTATTGCTTTTCCAGAAGATCTGTACACACCTGTCATACCTGTGACACGTTGAACTGTACCTGCTTGTCTATCCTATTTACATAGAGAAGGGAACTTAGTATCCAAAAGAGCCATTTGCAAAATATTTGGCAATGTTTTGTTGGTTTGTTTTGTTGCATTTTTTAAAAATCTCTTGGATTTGAAGTCATGGTAATGGTTGAGAATGGACTCAATGTGAACCTTAGATTTGAATGACCTCACCATCAGGGAAGTTTGAATCCAGACTTGAGGGCTGGGGCAGGAAGCCCAAAGCTCAGTTGATGTTTATTGTCCCTTCAAGAGCTTGAGGAGATTTAAACACCTGCATTGTATGAATTTTGAGTTGCAGCAAACAAATAACTGTCAGGATTTACCATCAGGAAACAGCAGAGTTGGAAGCTGCCCTCTGTTCGTTCACCTTAAGAATTGCAAGTGGCTTTCTTTTTGGTAGTTAAGAACCTTTTTGTTTTGTATAGGTATTTTTGGTGATTTTTACTTAAAAATCTGTTCTGTCATAGCCCAAATCCATGGAAAGTGTAGTGTCCTAACTCTGGGTGGGGAATAGCAGTGCAATGATTAGTGATGCAAAATGGACTGAGAGCCATGCAATGGGAACTTTCTAATGCCCTTTCTTCCCTGAAGAAAGCTAAAGTGACCTTTAAAGAGAACATTTGCCTTAAATGATAGTAGGTTGTTTTTTGGGTTTTTTTCCTGAAAAGAAATCTGGGAATTTTGTAAAGAAGTGGTGGTGGAATCCAGTCCTTTCCATTGAATTTATCCCAGTTGTTTCTGTGCACCTGGACTGCAGTTTTGCATACTCATAATCATTGCACTACTATACTTAAATATTTTTACATCAACACTGAGGAATAGCACTACGATTTTTTTTTAAAAGCAATTTTCAAATGTTTCTAAACCAGGGAATAGTTTTCTTGTTTAAAATTAATGGTTTTGATGCACGAAATAAACTGCTAGATTATTTTTAAAAGACGGTCATAAACAACTCCAAAGAATGCTAGACTTATATGCCTATTTTTTTGTAAAGATACTTTTATATTTAACTGATTTTAGAAGCTGGAAAGTGCTATTCCTGCTAGGTTGTTCTTGGAATATTTAACGTTCTGCAATAACGTGGAAATGCTCACACAAACACTTTTATACACTAATTTTTTTTTCTTTTCTTTTTTTTTTTTTTTTTGGTAAGCACTGGCTTTCTGAAAACCAGCCTGACTTTTCTAAGCCTCCTGCTTTTGCTACTTTATGTACCCATGGAGTTAGCTCAACATAGAAGAGGTAGGGAACCAGACCCATATTTGTACACCTGGCTTGTGGTGCCTTGCCCTGCCTTCCTAGAGCTAGAATTCCAATATAAAGGCACTTAGCAATCCTGTCACATCCCTTTCAAAGGCAACTCTCTTAGATACACTTAATCCCTGTTCTGATTTGCTACAGGAATGTTTAGGCATAGAGGGGAAATCCTGGGGAGTGACCTGGTTAGGAGAACCTTAACTGTAGCCTTTAATAATTACTGTATTCTGATGTCACATTCCCCTCCTGAATAAACTTCCTCAGCCAGAAGAATCCTCTGGAGGGCTTCAGTCTCTGCTACAACGTGACATCTAGAAAAAGGAATGACTTTTTTATTTAGATAACAGCATTTTTAATGACACACAGAGTGAAAAAACCCCAAACCCAGCCTTCCCTGGCTTGGTGCTCTTGGCCATCGTAGAGTTCACAAAGCTGTAGGAAGCATGTGATTGTGGGCATATCTTTAAGTTTTTAGCTCTCCTTTCAAAAAGAGATCAGGATGGCCCTTGGAAGTTGTGCTGATGGAGTTGTGGAGCTAGGCTGTGCTCCTGATTATCCCTGAATATCCTGAATTATCCCTGGGATATCCCAAAGTGCAGGGCACCCACAGCCAGGAGTCCCTCGGGTGCTACAAGCAACCCCCACCTCCTTAAACACCAGCTCAGGCTTCTTCTGAGATAATCCATTCCCTCTGCTGTTCAGGCAGCCTTCAAACCATTCTCCTTCTCCCTCAGTGTTTTAATTGTGTCTGAGAGCTTGTAAACAGAGCTCAGGCTCTGTCTGTGACCAGCAGGTTCCTTATCTCGGCACAGCGGAGCCTTTCCCTCGGAGGTGGAATTCCAACGAGCCCAGCTTGGCACTGGTAACTGTCCTGGGTGTCTCGCAGGCTTCCTGCTGCAGTTTTGTTGTGGCAGGAGCTGCCCAGCCCCTGCTGGCTGGGGAGGGAGCAGGAATCTGGTGGAGAGCAGCAGCTCCCAGCTCCGTAGGTGATCCCTGCAGAGCAGCGGGGAAAGGCAGCGTCTGGTGTGGGCAGAGCACTTTCATCTGGCCCCAATCACCAGCTCCACACTAATTAAAAAAGCCTTTCATAACTATGTAAATTCTTGACTTCTGTCAACTTGTTTACAATCTGATCTTTAAATGCATTTTTAATTTCATCAAACAGCAATTAATCTACCCCCTGTTTAAATTTAAAATGCTGCTTCTAGCCCCTTCTCCAATTTAAAAACAGCAGTTACCCTTTCAAGTAGGCATTCCAGTTTGCAAGTTGGTTGCATGTATTAGCATGCTGAATAACTTACTTTATTCTCAAGCTGAAATATGCTTAAATTCGCACTAAAACAGGTGACTTGTGTATTTCCTGAACACAGAGGGAAAATCCATCACCTGCACCCTGTTTTTGTGTGGGAGAACAGATTATCCTGCATGCATTATTATTTTATTTTTTCCCCTTAACAAAGCTCTCCTTCTTGAGGAGATGCCTGCTGTGGCAAGGCTGCCTGTTGAACAAGAGGCGTGTGGGACTTGTGGAACAATTCCATCCTCTCCACATCTTCCCTGTCCACCCCTTCCCTGCATGTCCCACACGGGCAGTCCCAGCTTTTAGCTTTGCATTTTCCCATAAAATCCATGTTTTCTCCACACTGGGCATGTCCAAACTGATCGAGAGCTGTGTGCAGCTCCATGATAAGGAGAGAGATGTAATCAAATTTTTATGCTAAAGCAGCAAATTAGCATTTGGTATCAAAGGAGCGCAGACAGGAATAAATGGGAGCTGCTGGAGCCAAACCCACCGATGCCTATCTGGGTGCAGAACAAAAAGTGGTGAAGTGCAGCCAGCTCTGCTGCTCTCCCTTTGCCACTCAGAACCAGCTGAACACATCCAGTGAACGTTTTCCAGGAGAAGTTTGTAACCCGAGTGAGAAACGCTCCCTCTGCCTCAGAGCCTGTGCCACCAACTCTTGAGTTTTGTTTCTGGAGGAGGTGGGAGCAGGATGAGGGGATGGAGGCTCCCAAGACAGGACCTCAAGGATTGGAGCGTGGTTTGCAGAAATACTTGAAGAGTTGATACAATTTGTTGTAGTTTGCTTATGTCTTTCACTTTCTGGAACATCTTTTACAGATATACCAGTATACTGCTGGCAGCTATTGTTAAATAAAATTATATTTTCACTACCAAGCAGATCTTTCTCTTATTTCTGAAGGTTTCGTGTGTAATCCAGGACTGCAGGGTGATGGGCTGAACTACACAACACAATTTATTAGTAATTATATTCTCCATTTTTGGCCTTTGGGTTTAGGTTTTTTTCAGTGGTGATGTGATTTAAGGCAGAATTAGTGTTATTTCTAACCTAACCAGCTGTGGTGCCCCTGAAAATTTAGAACTTCCTTAAAATTAAGAACAAGTTGAGAAATAATGACTTTCCACAGTTTCTTTAGGAGGAGTGAGATGATTTTTTTTCAGATTTTCAGTGGAAAGTTAAAAACAGATCTTGGTAGCTTGTTTTTCTATGGAATACAGGTTTTCAGAGGTGTGTGAGATTTGATTAAAAGACATCCAAAAAAATCTCAACTTTGGTTCAACTTTATCCTGAGCAGCCATTTCAGGAGCTGAGATTGAATTGATCCCATCACAGAATTCCTGGATTTCAGAGCTCTCCTTCTGCATTTCAGGTGGGTTTCCTTGCTGTCTTTTGCTTTCAAATAGAATGCAGCAGCTCAGGCAGTACCACAGGGTTTTAATCTGGGTTCGTGTTTTTCCAGGGCTGCCAAAAGCTGTGGCTGAGCAAGCTGGGGTCGTGATGGCAACGTTTAAAAGTCAGCACAGTCATGGAGGTGAATTAGTCATCAGGTAATTAATGAAAAACCTTAATTTCAGGGGACATCCAGAGCCTGGTGAGCAGCGGAGGGGAGCAGCCCTTCTGCACTGGGCCTGCCTGAATTTGGGACGAGCTCTCCAAACTGATGCTGGATGCTTTCCAGGGCTGGGAAAAGGGAGCTCATGATTCTTTGACTCAAGAGAAGAACTGCTGTGTTCTTACCACTGGACAGGGAGATGAAAACGGTTGCTAAACAAAGATCAAACATGTGAACTTTATAAATAAACAAACAAAATTGATGCTAAGGGACGTCTCAGCTCCTTTGCCTACGGCAAAGGGCTTGGCAGGACCTAGGGAATGACTTTGTCAGTTTGCACACAGAATTCTTATTTTAAAGAGGCTGATTAAAGTGATACTGCTCCTCTTAATGAGTCTGAAGGCAGTGCTGGTGAAAACATCCCTGTCCACACACAGGGGAATGTGGGGGAGAGGAGAAATTGTTTATGGCGCTGAGCTCTGGGTGCAGAGCACAGAATTATTCTAAATCTAAATGATTCTCAGTGATTAAAAATGCTGATTGGGGCAGCCAGACACCCAGGGCAGCAGGGCTGAGAGGCTGCCAGGGAGGGGGCTGGGGCAAGGCTTGGCAGCAGGGGCTGCTTTGATCTCTGTGCACTCCCAGCCCTGGGCCAGGCCTGCCCACGGCAGAGGGGACCTGGACCATGGAGGGGAGTGCTCAGGGTCTTGCAGAAAGCTGGTGCTTGGAGTGGGAGCAGGAGCAGGCAGATGTTAATTGTAGTTTTCTCCCTCCCTTCTGTCCAGTGTGACAGCAGGGGGACATGAACTGGTGTGGGTCAGTCCTGGCTCCCCTTTCCAGCACCAAGGACCCTCCATCCTCTCTCTACAGCTTCTCCTGGTTTTCTCCCTTGCCTCCATCACTTTGCTGCTGCCTTTGTCCAGATGTTTCTGATGCAGAGCAGCCCTAGCCTCCTGCAGGGAGCCCAGCAGCCCCAAACAGCTTCTCCCAGCTGCTCTGTGCACACAGCTCTCCCAGGGGAGCTCCAGCTCCTGGATGCTCCTGCTGTTGTGGGATGCCAGGAAAAAGATGATGACCCCCAGTTGTCTTCCTGAACCATTTCCTGCCTGAGGCTTTGAGCTGCATTAGAGGCTTTGCTGCCTTTAAACACAGAGCAGAAGAGCTGGACCCTGTGAACAGGCACGTGGAGCTCCTGCACAGCTGTTGGAGGTCGGTTTCGGGGTGAAGCTCCTGTTGGGAAGAGCCTAATGAGGAATGGGATGATCTGGATCCCTGGAGTTGACTTTAGAGGCCAGGAGTTCATTTCTTGTCTGTGTCAGGCAGACTGTTCCCATTTGTTGTGAAAATGTAGGGTAATTAAAATGTAGGGTGAACCATTCCCCTTTCCTCGATTGGGTGTTTTTTCCATTTCAATTAATTTAATTTCAAAAATTCAAAGTAATCATTTCCTTTGGAAGATTTTGGTGGTATTTCCCATCTGTGTAGCTACAATCTTCTCCCTCAGAGAGCTGAGTGGGGACTCTTTGGAGGGCAGAGCTTGGCTGCTGAACCTGCCCTGGCCCCAGCTCTCACGTGTGGCTCCAGATGGGTCCCAGCACTGCTGCACCTCCTGCCCTGGGGTGAAGAGAGGAGCTGAAGC
The DNA here is from genome assembly GCA_013397155.1 of Irena cyanogastra. NCBI lineage: Eukaryota > Metazoa > Chordata > Aves > Passeriformes > Irenidae > Irena > Irena cyanogastra. The sequence continues at coordinate 57,058 of VWZV01001566.1, read as the reverse complement.
CGCTGCCCTGGAGGCTGCTTGAGGACAAGGACACTGAGGAAACTGGTTTTTCTCAGCAGTGCTGCTCAGTGTGTCAGCTCCAGCAGGGCCAGAGCTCTGTGAGCAGCCAGCCCTGCTCTGTGCCTTGGAGCTGAGCTTTTCCATCCAGCCCGGCTGGGTCAGTCTGGATCCCTGGGCTCCTGCCCTGGATGTGTTTGGAGCTCCAGAATGGAGCCTGTGCTGTTCTTTCTGTCACTCAGGGCACCCGGGCAACTTCAGCTGCTGTTTGGCTGGCAGGTGACATCACCTGTGGCACCAGGGTGCCCAGGCAAGGACAGAGGGCAGGAAAGTGCTGGGAGCTTTTACAGCTCCTGCATTTGGGGATTTAAAGTGTGGGCAGGCATGTGCTGCTTCAGCTACTTCTGAGTTTTAATTTCCTCAGGCAATAGCTCTCGTAGGGACTGGGAGTTCCTGCAGTCTTTGTTCGGTTGTTTTTTAAGGCAGTGGTTGGCTCTTCATCTTGCTGCACCCACTCACCCGGGAATCAGATCCACAACAGCACAGGAACATTTACTGCAGGCTCCGTGCATGGGCTTGGTGGGTTTGAAGTGTTCAGGGTGAGATTTCTTCGTGGGGCTGTAATTTCCCAGCTTTTTGTGGCCTCGGAGCCGGAGTCAGCAGCCAAGGAGGAGAGGGAAATAATGCTGCCCTGACCTTTGGGTCAATTCTTCTCTGTGAGGTTCCTCCAGGAGGGAAATGTTGCACACTTGCAGGCAGCTCCCAGGATGGAGATTGTCCCTGGGTCCCTCCAGGCACTGGAGTGTGACAGCCCAGCTCAGGCAGTCTGAGATGCTTTTGTCCCAGTGGCAGTGAGAGATGCACATGAGCAAAGCTGCTCACAGTGTGACTTGCCCAAGGGGGCCGTGATCCAGAGGCATCAGTGGCCAAAATCCCTTCTCAGGCTCCTTCTGGCCTTCCTCTCCAGCCCTGACTTCCCTTACAAGCAAAACTCACTCATCTTTCCCCGAAACCTCTGGGTTTGTGCTGGCTGCTGCCCTGCCTGGGCCCGTTGGCATTTCACTGTCAGGGGATGATGAGAAACCTGCTGGGGGCTCCTGAGGGCAGCTCCTGCTCCAGAGCTGAGCTGCAGGTGCTTGACTCTGGCTCCAGATGGTTTTGAGGCTGTGCTCGAGGAGGGAGAGGCTGCTGGGAGCTCTGGATGGCTGGAAGAGAAGGATCCCGGGTATCCTAACGCGACTCGTGGCTCGCGAGCCTTTGAAGTGCTCTCCTGACATCCCTCTGGGAGCAGCAGCTTTCATCCCTCGCCAGCGCTTCCCCAGCTGGAGCCATGAAAGGGAAACTACCAGAGCCATAAATCCTGGCTGCTAACATCTCCAGTGGGGAGATTTCACAACGAGCCCGAGCTGCCGCAGAAGATAAGAGAGGGCCTTGAATCCCAGGCAAGTCGGGGCTGGTTCCTGGAGAGAGCTGAGCTCCACGGCGTCGTTGGGGGTCCCTCCGGCATCCCTGGGCACAGGAGCTGCCTCTGGGTGCCCCGGGGTGAGTCCCCAGCCTGGGGCAGAGCTCTCTGACCCCGGGGCAAAGCCGTGTTGTGGGTGGAACAGCCCCTCTGCACGGTCCTGCCGTGGTTTCACTGCTCCCAAGGGTTGATCTTATCGTGCCTGCAGGAGCTGGGCTGACAAACCCCTGTGCAGAGAAGCCAGGAGGGAATCCAGCAGTCCTGACCCCCAGGATCCCTGCTCTGGCCACGCTGGCTGGCTGAACAGGGCTGAAAGGTGAGGGATCTTTGTATCTTCCCACTCAGGGAGCAGCCGAAGGCTCCCAGCTTTATCAGGAGTGTGGGTTCAACAGAAGGGAAAACCAGGCTGGCCTGCCAGCCAGCAAATGGGAGCAACTCCTGGGAATATTTCCTGGAGTCGATGGGAACGTTGTCAGCGAGCAGGCTGGGATCAGTGCTGGACTCTGATTTTTTTTACAGCTTGCTGTGCTGCTGATCTGTGCCCAGCCCAGGGTGCATTTCTCAGCTCTGCAGGATGTGCCTGCACATCAAACTGTGCCGGGGACTTCCCCAGCTTCCCATGGGAGCCTTTTCCTCATGCCCCCACAGCACCAGCCCAGCAAATCCCCTTGTAAACTCAGGCCAGGCAGGATGGGTCAGTGGGGCTACGAGTCCAGTGACACACGAGGGGAGCGGTGGCACAGCAGTCCCAGAAGGTCTTGGGGCTCCACATCAGGGGCTCTGTTCTCCCGTTGGCATCACTTGTTCCGATATTGGGAGAGGGAAAACCTGGCCCCTGGAATGCTGGGCGTGCTGTGGGCACAGCTGCCCTGCAGCTCTCCCAGGGGAGGTGTTGGAGGGACAGCTTGGGCTGGGCAGCTCTGAGGGAAGCTGGAACTGCCCCAGTGCTGAAACCTGGCCCTCAGAGAGACCCCAAGGCCTGGGGAGAGGCTGTGGGGTGAGGGACATGGAGCAGCTGCTGTCACATCTGGCCAGTGTCCTCAAACACGAGACCTGCAAACCACTCCTGTGCCCTTGGCTTTGCTCTGCTCGCTCTCCCCAGGCACTAAAACCAGTCTCTGGCTGATCCTCCTTTGATGCCCTTGCTCTGAAGCCCCCCCAGCAGCAGCAGCTCCAGCTGCCCTTCCACGAGGACCTTGCCAGGTTTCCCTTCCCGTCACAGGCCGGGGGCAGAGCGGATCCGCTCTGGAATTTGGCGCTGACGCCCAGACAAACCCCAGGCTCTGAGCAGGCAGAGGCTGTGTCTAGGAATTCACACAGCAGCTGCTGGTGCAAACCTCAGCCAGGCAGGAGCTGCCCTTGCCCTCCAGGGATGCCTTGGCTCTGGCAGGGCTGTGCTGGCTCAGACTTTCTCGGTATCAGCTCCACCGATGGGGTCTTTCCCTTTCTTTGAGCTGGAAACCAAATCCTCAAATTGCTGCCCTATTGATTATTGGGCTGTAGGACAAGCCTTTCCAGCAGTGCAAAGGAGCAGTCGCCTGTTGGAGCAGGGGATGTGGATTTGGGGCAATTGGGATTTCTGGATCTGCTCCTGGCCTGGGGGCTCCATCTCCTGTTCCATCTCTCAGGGCTCCTTGAGGCCCTGCAGATCCCGCCGGAGCCACAGCTCCGTGCCCTGCAGACCCTCCCTGTCCCCAGCAGTCCCGTCTCTCACCCCCTCCTAATTTCCAGAGCAGCAGGAAAGGGTGGGGGAGGTTCCCAGGATGAATCCTGGGTGTAGCAGGAGGATGGAGAGCAGAAACCAGCCCGGGACCCCCTGCGTCCCGAGCTCCTGCGGAGCCGCCCTCCGGGGACACGCGGCAGGAATTCCCGGCCCCCGCAGCTGTCCCCGGCTCTGGTGACACGGGCACAGGCCGGCGGGCAGGCTTTGGGAAGCTCCCAGGCGCGGCTGGGCCGGAGCAGCCGGCGCTGCGATGATTCTGCCGGCCGGTGGAGGTCAGCCTCGGCCCGGGAACCTCCCGGGAACCTCCCGGGAACCCGGCCGGGTCCCGCTGCCTCCCGCTGCCCTCCCGCAGCATCCTCCGCGATTCTCTCACTGACCCCGACGGGACAACACAGCCACAGTCAGGGCCTGCCTCGGAGAAATGTTTGTGTCCCCATCCCGGGGCCAGCCACATCCCCGACGTGCTGAGCCGTGCCTTGCAGGGGTGACCACAGACGGACGCTGGGACTCCCTTGGGAGCTTTGCTGGGCTTTGGGGCGGATTTTTGGGGGGTTCTCTGGATCCGAACCCTTTGGGTGTTATCAGAGCAGTAATTCTTTCCATTTCCCACCCAGGAGAGCTGAAACCCCGTGGAGGCTTTGGTGGCACAGCAGCTGCTGCCAGACTCTGCAGCTCCCCGTGTGACTGTCCCCACTGCAGCTCCCAGGTGACTGTCCCCAGCGCTGTTCCCTGTGTGACTGTCCCCACAGCTGTTCCCTGTGTGACTGTCCCCACTGCAGCTCCTGGGGTGACTGTCCCCACTGCAGCTCCCAGGTGACTGACCCCATGGCTGCTCCCTGTGTGACTGTCCCTACTGCTGTTCCCGGGGTGACTGTCCCCACGGCTGTTCCCTGTGTGACTGTCAACACTGCAGCTCCCTGTGTGACTGTCCCCACTGCAGCTCCTGCGGTGACTGTCCCCACGGCAGCTCCCTGTGACTGTCCCCACAGCTGCTCCCTGTGTGACTGTCCCCACTGGAATTCCCTGTGTGACTGTCCCCACTGCAGCTCCCTGTGTGACTGTCCCCACGTCTGCTCCCCGTGCTCCAGCACACACGGGGAAGGTGGATCCCTGTTTTGGACGAGCTCATGTTCTTTGCCATTCCCAGGTTTCTCTGGGTGCCACAGAGTGTTATTAAGCAGATGAAAGGCCAAGGAACGAGTTTGCTGTGCTTGTGCTTGCCCAGGGCTGAGCTTTCTGCCCCTCCCCGGGTTTTTGGTGCATCCATCCTGCAGCAAAGTCACTCCAGGGAGCTCCAGGAAGGGTCTGTGATGGTGGTGATGGAGCAAAACCAGAGAGTTTTGTTGTCTGACTGGTGGCCGGGCTGAGCCGAGTGACAATTCCATTTCTGCTTGCTTCAGCCTGTTCTACCCAAAAAAAGGGCAATTCCTCCTCCCAGAGCCTCCTTCCCCTGCCCTGCTCTGCGCTGACCTCGCATTCCTCCTTCCACGTGCTCCAAAGGGAAATGGCCCCGGCTGGGACTGGGCAAGGTGTGACATTGCTCTGGGCCGGGACCTGGGACTGGGCAAGGTGTGACATTGCTCTGGGCCGAGACCTGGGACTGGGCAAGGTGTGACATTGCTCTGGGCCGAGACCTGGGACTGGGCAAGGTGTGACATTGCTCTG
>VWZV01001566.1:35693-52194 GCA_013397155.1 Irena cyanogastra | reverse complement strand
GGGCAAGGTGTGACATTGCTCTGCTCTGGGATGGGACCGGGCAAGGTGTGACATTGCTCTGCTCTGGGATGGGACCTGAGACTGGGCAAGGTGTGACATTCCCCTGCTCTGGGATGGGACCGGGCAAGGTGTGACATTCCCCTGCTCTGGACCGCGGGTTTGGGGCTCACCCTGGCCGAAAGGTGTGGGCAAACCCCGGGAGCTGGGCTGCTCCTTGTCACACAGGGCACAGAGGGCAAGGAGGGATTGCCCTTCCCAGGAGCCACGGCTGCCCCTCGCTGCTGCAGATCCCGAGGTTTTACAGAGCGCCAGGGAAATGCTGCTGTGCCGTGGGGCAGGAGAGGCTGGCTCCAGGGAGCAGGTAAATCAATCCCTTAGGGCTGGGGAGCCTTGGTGGCACCGTGGTCAGGGGGTTCTGGTCTCTGCTGTGCCCAGGGCTGGTTCTCCCTGCTGGTTTCCAGGGGCTCTGGAAGTGCTGGAATCACTGCCAGAGCTCCTGGGCTCCTCAGACCCCGGAGAACCCTGGTTCTGTGCCCTCTGTCCAGACCCGAGGCAGCCTCAGAACCAGCCGGGCTCCATCCCTCGGGATGTCCAGCCCCAGGGCCAGGAGCGTGGCTCCTGCTCAGCAGGAAGGACAGAACAGACACCCTGAGCTCAGCAGGAAGGACAGAACGGACACCCTGAGCACGGAGCAGGCTGGGGAGGCTGGGCCAGGGCTGCTGCAGCTCCCCCGAGGCTCCTCCTGCCCTGCCCTGCCCTGCCCTGCCCTGGAGGCTGCCCGGTCAAACCCGAGAGGTTAAAGTGGCTTTTCCTGGAATTCCGTGGAGAAGAGGAGGGACTGGGAGCCCGGGGTGGGACAAGTGAAGGGAGAGGGACCAACAGCTGCAGAAACAAGGGCTGGGAAGAGGCACCAACCCCCATGGAGGGCACTGCTGTCCGAGGCAGAGGAAACCAAAGGTGCAGACTGAGCTTGGATGCCTGGAAAAATCTGCAGCTGCTGGGGCAGTGCCCCGCTGGGGTGAAGGCTGTGCAGGAGCTCCCAGACACCTGATGTGGTAAACACGGCTGCCTGGGGCCAGGGAACAGGTTTGGTGACTCCAGCCCTGCTTCTCCGGGATCTGAGGGCTCAGCCCGGCCCGGGCCTTCCCTGTCCCACCGTAAACACACGCGCTGGATCTGGGACAAAAGTTCACATCCATATTCCTCTGCCTGGCTTCTGTCATCTGCTGCTGCTCTTGTTGAGAGCTGCAAAACAGCCCCCGGCCCTGAGAGGGATTATACAAATGAAGCTGTTGTAGGGCTGTAATTTCTGAGATTTTTTTTTTTTCTTTTCTTTTCTTTCTCGTTTACTAAAAAAACCTTCTGTGCGCTTTGGAGCAAGCCTGTCATATTTCTTGGAGTCTCCAGTGACTCCTCCATCCTACAGACTTTCTGGAGTCCTCCTTGTTAGGCCGAGGACTGCATGATTCATTGTGTGCTGGAGATTTAATACTGCACGGAAAACAGGCCCAGTTCAAATTTGTTTTCTTTCTTTCCCCCTACCCTCTTTTTTTTTTTTTCCCCTCCTTTCTTGGCTTCTCACTTACATCCTGGAATTTCTTTTTTTTCACAAGGTATGAAATAAATACCTTCCCAAATATGTCCAGGAGGAAATGATCCCGTTGGGTTTTTCAGCTGCTGTTTTGAGGCCATTAAAACCAATTTGGAGCTGTTCAGCTTTCTCAAGGGCTGCCTGTGTGTTGGGAAGATCCTCTCCCATCTCTCCTGGATCTCCATGACCAGCTCAGCCTCTGCTGCATCTGGAGATGTAAGAGATTTGGGCTTGCTTTCCCAAGGGTGAGATGTAGATTTTTAATGCCAAAAGGGACCTTTTTGGTTGTTGTCCCATCCTGGTCCATCTGCAGGTGGTTCTCTGGGTCTGATGTCACCCACGTGCTCCCAGCCACGGCTGGGATTGGGATTTTCCCAGGACAAAGTCCTCTGAGGGGCAGTGAAGTGGTGGCCTGACCTGGGAAGAATCAGCTGAACCCTTTAATTAGAGGGTGCCTGCAGTGAGGTTCCTCTGTCCTGGCCAGGCTCCTCCATCTGCATTTTCCAATTCCATGGTAATGAATTCCCATCCCTCTCGGCCACGACCTGAGAATGGATGTTCCAGAGAGCCCAAGGCTGGGTTTCCTGGGATTTGGTTCTGGGAATGAGCTCCTAGAGCAGCTCCTGACCTTTCCTGCAGCACTCCAGGAGCTTGATTTCCAAAAGGGCCCCAGTGCTCCCACAGCAGGATCAGCCTGGAGCCCGTTCCTGGGGTTCAGGATCAGCCTGGAGCCCATTTCTGGGGTTCAGGAGCAGCCTGGAGCTCATTTCTGGGGTTCAGGATCAGCCTGGAGCCCGTTCCTGGGGTTCAGGATCAGCCTGGAGCCTGTTCCTGGGGTTCAGAGGCAGCCTGGAGTCCGTTCCTGGGGTTCAGGATCAGCCTGGAGTCCATTCTTGGGGTTCAGGATCAGCCTGGAGCCCGTTCCTGGGGTTCAGGGGCAGCCTGGAGCCCGTTCCCGGGGTTCAGGATCAGACTGGAGCCTGTTCCCAGGGTTCAGGATTAGTTTGGAGCCCATTCCCAGGGTTCAGGATCCCTGCAGGAAGGTGGATGAGCCCGCTGGGTGCTGTCCATGCTCTGCTGTCTCTGCCTTTCCCGGGGCTGGGGCACAGCTGCCCCTCGGGGTGCCAATCCCAGCCCCCTGCTCATTCCCACGGCAGAGCTGCTGTCCCTGTGTCCCCAGGCAAAACCTTTGCTGCTCCTCAGCCTCACAGAAACGCTTCCCAGCCCTCTCTGAAGGACTTTTGGGCCGCCCCGGGAGCCTCACTCCCGGTCCCATGCGAGGGCACTCGGGGAAGGCGGCGCTGCCCCAGTGCCCTCCAAAAACCGGGCCGGGGAAGGCGATCCTGCTCTCCGAACCCGCACAAACCGGGCTGAGGAAGGCGATCCTGCCCTCCGAACCCGCACAAACCGGCCTGGGGAAGGCGATCCTGCCCTCCGAACCAGCACAAACCGGGCTGAGGAAGGCGATCCTGCCCTCCGAACCCGCACAAACCGGGCTGGGGAAGGCGATCCTGCTCCGAACCTGCACAAACCGGGCCGGGGGAGGCGGCACCGGGGCCGTGCTGGTCGCAGCTCCGTGCGGGGCAGACCCCGCGGTCCCGGCGCTGTTTCTTTCCCTCCGTGCGGGGTCCCGGACTCCCGGCCGAGGAAGGAGCGTTCGTTGCCCGGGCTGTGCCCGGCCCTGGTTCGGAGCAGAGGTCGCAGCCGGAGCTCCTGCAGGTGCATCCCACACATCCCGGCCGCCGGCTCCGGGGCTGCCGCCGCCTCTCGCAATCTGCAGCCATCGCGGCGGGGCTGCCGCGGCCCCGGGCTCCCCGGACCGCCGCTCTCCCGCCCAGCCCCGAACCGCGGCCCGGGCGCCGCTTCCCTGCGGTTCCGCCACCGGGGGCTGCAGCTTCCCGGCCGGGGTGGGGCCGGAGCCGGGGGCTGGAATTGCTTCAGCCTTTAATCCCCGGCTGAGGTGACTCAGTGCCCCCGGGGGCCCGAGTTAAGCTCGCTCTCGCCACACTACGCGTTCGATTTATTTTTTTATTTATTTATTTCTGGGCAGTGCGGCCGCAGGAGCAGCGCAGGGAGAGATAGCCCGAGATGGGGAGTTAAGCGAACCTGTCGGACCTAAGCCCGGCCCAGACAAGGAGCCCATCTGCGGTCACCGGTGCAGCTCAGCCGCGGCTGAGGCAACTCCTCAAACCAGGGCTCCGCTCCTCGGGGCTCTGCCCCCTCCGGTCCCGCCCTGCCCCGATCCGGGGCTGCCTCCTGTCCCTGTCCCTGCCGCCCTGCTCTAGGGCTCCAGCTATCCCTGTCACCCCTCGGAGTGTCCCCGTCACTCCGCAGCATCTCCCCAGCTGCTTTTCATCCGATTTTTCCCGTTTGCAGAGGGCGGATGCTCGAGCTGGTGTGGTGGCCGTGTCCCCTGCGGAGCCACCAGCGCAGGTACCCCTCGGGGCTGGAGATCCTGCGCTCGGAGCAGAGAGATCCCAAACCTCCCTGGCTTTAAATCTGGGCTCCCTCTGTGCCTGCTGAGCACACTTGGCTGCTGGCAGGGATGTAGCAACTCCCCGGCACACATGTTGGTGGTTTGAGGGCTAAATTGGACCTTGGGAATTAGCAGCCTTGTAAGTCAATAACAACATGTCCTAATGAATGCAAGATGTCCCCAGGAAACGAAAGCTCCTCTGCTGGACTGGGATCCTGGGGGAGAGGACCAGTAAACAAGCAGGAATGCTTCAGCTGGAGATGAGCAGGAGATACAAACTCGACATCTCGGCGTTGCGAACACACCCCGGGCGTGGGTGGCGGTGGCGGGGGGAGCCCGAGCCATCGGCAGTTGTGAAACGTGCCCGTGTCTGACTCCTGAGTGTCCCCTGCGTCCCCCCGGGGCTGGGAACCGCTGGGAACCCTTCAGCAGCACGGCTGGGATGACTCCAGCAGCCCCCTGACCCTCCAGAGCCTGCCCTCGGATCCCCTGTCCCCGTCCCTGTCCCCACCGGGCAGCCTGGACCGCGCTGGAGCAGCTGCAGAGGGGAGCTTTGGGGTCGGGATTGGCCCTGGGGGTCCGGCTGCGCTGGGAGGAGGGCAGAGGGGCTGGAGAACACCGTCCGTGGTGTCCCCCGGGCTGCCCCGAGGGCAGGAGAGGCTGTGGGTGAGCCCGGGGGAGATGTGGGGGCTGCTCCTGGGGCACAGCGAGCCCTGCTCTGGGGTCATGGGCAGCACCAGGGCCACGTCCTCACGGGACAGGGACTTTGTCCTCCTGGGACAGGAGAGTGAGTGGCCTCATGGGTCCCTCCGGGAGATGGGACCTCGTGGGTCTCGTCCCTCAAACCAAAACCTTTTCCCCAAACCTGCAGGAAATGGGCTGAAACTGCCCCGGCGCTGCGATTCCCACCGAGCTGGACACGGGGTGGAGCCGGGAGCCCCAGGAGCCGCTGCTGGGTCAGGATGGAGCAGGAGTGGGGAAGGGAGCCGGGGACGGCGGCGTTGCCCGATCCACGCGCAGGGAAATGAAGTGCTTTGTGCGCAGAAAAAGGCCTCGCTCTGCAGGGGCGCTGGGTGTGTGCGCGTGTGGGAGTTCAGACTCCGCAGGAGCAACCTTGGATGCCTGGAAAAATCTCCTTTGTGCATTTAATTAGCGGTAAATGCCATTTGCATGCGAGATGCCTCTCGGTCTGAAGCTGCTCGTTGATCAGCAACTGCACCCGTTTGTGTCGAGAGCTTTGTTGGCCCCAGACCGCAGCGGCGCTGCCGGGGCCGAGCCCAGCGCTTTGCATTTCAAAGCCGGGCAGGTACCGGGCTTATTTCACAACCGGGACTGCGGCCCGGCCTCGTCTCCCGCTTTCCCTGCGAGCTGGGCACGCTGGCGAGGGATCAGCTCCCTGCTCTGGCAGGTCCAGCCGAGGGAACGGGGATGTGAGCTGGTGTGCCCGGCAGAGCCCCCAGACCCGGCTGGTGTGCCCGGCATAGCCCCCAGACCCGGCTGGTGTGCCCAGAGGAGCCCCCAGACCAGGCTGATGTGCCCAGCAGAGCCCCCAGACCAGGCTGGTGTGCCCAGAGGAGCCCCCAGACCCGGCTGGTGTGCCCAGCACAGCCCCCAGACCCGGCTGGTGTGCCCGGCAGAGCCCCCAGACCCGGCTGGTGTGCCCAGAGGAGCCCCCAGACCCGGCTGGTGTGCCCAGCACAGCCCCAACACCTGGCTGGTGTGCCCAGAGGAGCCCCCAGACCCAGCTGGGCTGGGCTGTGGAACAGCAGCCCTGGGACTGGGAAGGGATTGCCCGAGCAGGAGAAGTCCCTGGGGACCTTGGAGGATGCAGAGAGGAGGAGGGGAGGCTCCAGGGCCGGGTGTAGGTGGGAAATGGCAGCCCTGGGGTCAGCACATCCCTCCCGCCTTCCCGGCGCGCGTTTCCTCGGCAGTGCCCGCTGTGCCACGTCCCCAGGCCGGGCTGTGACCCCACGGGTGACCCCACACAGGCCTGCGTGTTTTTCCTGTGGTCACTGCAAACCCTTCCCGGCCACCAGCGGAGTGTGGGTTTGGTTCAGGTTCCCTTTTTCCTGCTCTCGCCCCTGCAGGGCCTGTGCCAGTGACCCGGTCACCTCCCCGGGCTGCGCTTTCCTCCCGTGCTGGCAATTCCCGGCGGGAGCTGGGGACAGCCCGGGACAGCCGGGGACAGCGGGGACAGCCGGGGACAGCGGGGACAGCCCGGGACAGCCGGGTCCATGCCGGCTGCTCCATCCAGCACCGGCTGCCGGGACAGGGCCCGGGAGATGGGAACGGGCAGAGCAGGGCTGCTGCAGAGTGAATCCCGGGTGTGGAATCCCGGGTGTGAATCCCGGGTGTGAAATCCCGGGTGTGGAATCCCAGGTGTGAATCCCGGGTGTGAAATCCCGGGTGTGAATCCCAGGTGTGAACCCCAGGTGGTAATCCCGGGTGTGAAATCCCGGGTGTGAAACCCCAGGTGTGAAATCCCGGGTGTGAATCCCGGGGTCTGCAGCCCAGACAGGAGGGACGAGGCTGCCTCTGGCCCCGGTGCCTCAGCGAGGTCCCAGCTGGCCTCAGAGAGGAAAAAATCCATCCCTGGTGCGAGGGGAGGGTGGGGGACATCCTCTCCTCCCCCGGGAGCCGCAGTCCCCGTGGAGATGAGTAATCCCCTCCCTCCCCAGCTGTCCCGGGTCCCTGCGGGCTGGGAAAGGGATTTTCTGCTCGCTGGTGGCCCTGGAGCCGAGGGGACCGGCAAAGCCACCGCGCTCCAGACAGGACCCTCTGTCCCTGATGAGCTGTCCCAGCTCATCCACGCTCCCCTGGGAGGTCTGCAGCTCCTGCTCCTCCTGGGAGGCTGCTGGGAGCCGCAGGACACGTCTGTCCCTCAGCAATGTCCTGCTGACACACGTCCAGCGCTCGCAGCGAGGCCAAGGCTGGTGTCCGGGACTGGAGGGGAAAGGGCCGGATCCAGCGCCTCCATCCTGGTGTGGCTGTGTCCTTCCCACGGGCCAGGCCCTGCCTTCCTCACCAGCCAAATTCTGGGCACCTCCAGCACCTTCCTGTGGTGGCAGCTGGCACGGAGGGGCTGGAATTTCCTCTCCTGCTTGGTCGAGGCCCAAAAGGCCTGGCTGACATTTTTAATTTGTTATTTTATTTAATTACTATTACTTTATTTGCATTTATTTGGCTTTCCAGCCAAGCTGTGGCCAGCGGGGCAGCTGGCACTTGTAGGGAATTAAACTGGACTTGCTTGGGTTTTCCTCCATCAACCTCAGCCAGTCCAGACCTCCCTGAGCCTCACCTGAGGCCCGGGGCTGTGGTTCCTCACACAAAATTTATCATTATTACCCTGGGTTTTGTTTTAAAAACCCAGAATAAGTTGTGAAGCCTTGCAGAGAATGCCAGCCAGGGGCCATCCCGTGGGTATGGAAACCTTCCTGTCCCCAGGTTTTCTCCAGCACAGGATTTCTCCAGCCTGGCTTCCAGCCTTTTCCTTTGGTTCCAATTCCTGTTTTTCTCTGAGCCCATCCTGAGCATGTCCCTGTGCTGCTGAGACAGGGATTTGTTCCCCATCCCAGAACGCTGCTTCCTTCTGGAGCAGCCCCCAGCTCTTCCTGACTCGGGGGGGAGTGAGGTTGGGGAGCAAAGAGTTAAATTTTCTCCCTCCACCTGTATATTTTCCCAAGGCTTCCGATAGCAATCGGGAATGCAGGAAATGCTGCAGTGAAGGGCTCTGAGTTTGCCAAAGCTGTGCCAAGCGTGTAAAGCAAAGTTTATTTGTGAAGTTACAGCAGGCTGAAGCATCTCCTGTGAAGGGCTGAGTTCTTTAAACCCATCCCAGGTTTTTTTTTTCCATCTCTGCCTTTTAAAGTGACCAGGCTTGGGAAGAGGGAGAGGATTCATGCAGAGGGGCTTGGCTTTAATCTAATAAGGGTTTTTTCCCCCCGTAGGCAAATGCTGGAGCTCTTCAAGGCACAGATCAACCCCGGGCTGGGTGACAGAGGGGCTTTTGATTGGGATAATTCCAGCGTGTTTGGAGCCTTGGGAGGGACCTGGGGGGCTCAGCCATGGCCCAGCTGTGGCTGCCCAGCTCCAGAGGGGCTCAGCAGAGTCGGTGGGATGCTGGTTTGGGATGTTCCAATGGGATGCTGGTTTGGGATGCTGGCTTGGGATGCTGGTTTGGGATTCTGTGCTGGTCCGTGGCCACACAAGGACCACGAGGTCCTTGGCCACCAACCCAGCCCGGCTCCACGTGCTAATTAACAATTAACAAAGCTCCTCAAACCCACAGAGGCTCCGTGGGGATGTTTTATAACCTCTCTACTCCAGCAGCAGCCGTGCCCCTCGTGCCAGGAGAACACACTAAAACTTCTTAATTAGATATTAAAAAATTAACGATGTTTGCATTTCTTGTGGCGGGGGCGGGGGTCCGGGTGCCGGGTTTGGCTCCTGGCTCGGGGGCTCTGGGCATTCCCAGCTCGGAACCAGCCCCGGCTGCTGCTGCTGCTGCGTGCCCGGGGTGAGGGGAGCGTGTCCCGTCCTCATCCCGCCCTGGAGAGGCGGCGGCTCCTCCTGCCTACGTGAGCTCTGGCACACGCCCGCTCTCCTCTCCCAGCTCCCGGAGCCCCGGGGCAGGAGCCGGGACGGGCAGAGCTGTCACCCCCTGCCCTGGCAGCCCAGGGGCTCTGGAGGGGACAAGGAGAAGCCGTGACCCTGCCTTGTTCCCACTTGGATGGGCTCATCCCTGCCTGGGGAACTGCAGCCCCGTGCCAGGCTCCCATGGAATCACATCCCATGGACCCACATCCCATGGAATCACATCCCATGGAACATCCCATGGAATCACATCCCATGGAATCACATCCCATGGAACCACATCCCATGGAATCACATCCCATGGACCCACATCCCATGGACCCATATCCTGTGGAACATCCCATGGAATCACATCCCATGGAACCACATCCCATGGAATCACATCCCATGGAATCACATCCCATGGACCCACATCCCATGGAATCACATCCCATGGAATCACATCCCATGGAACCACATCCCATGGAATNCATGGAATCACATCCCATGGACCCACATCCCATGGAATCACATCCCATGGACCCACATCCCATGGACCCACATCCCATGGAACATCCCATGGAATCACATCCCATGGACCCATATCCCATGGAACATCCCATGGAATCACATCCCATGGACCCATATCCTGTGGAACATCCCAGCCCCTTCAGGTCGCTGCTGCTTGGACCTGCAGAGATCCTGGCTCGGGGAACATCTCCAATCCCAGCTCCAGAACCAGCTCCAGACCCATCTCCAATCCCAGCTCCAGACCCAGTTCCAGACCCAGCTCCAATCCCATCTCCAATCCCAGCTCCAGACCCAGCTCCAATCCCATCTCCAATCCCAGCTCCAGACCCAGCTCCAAAGCCCAGCTCCAATCCCAGCTCCAATCCCAGCTCCAATCCCAGCTCCAGACCCATTTCCAGACCCAGTTCCAGACCCATCTCCAATCCCAGCTCCAAGCCCAGCTCCAATCCCAGTTCCAGACCCAGCTCCAATCCCAGCTCCAATCCCAGCTCCAGACCCAGCTCCAAAGCCTTTCCCAAGGCGCTGGCTCAGCACGGCGTGCTCAGCTCTCCGGGGTTTATCCAAATCCCTCTGATCCCCCTGGAAGGAACTGGGCTGGAGCCAGGCTGGGAGCGCTGCGGGTGCTCCCCGGGCGCGGGGCAGCGGGGCCGGGCACATGCGGTGGCACCGGGCCACCACAGCCTGGGTGGCCCCTGCTGGGGCGAGATCAGCGAGCGGTGACAGCTGAGGCTGAGCTGCCACCCGGGGAGGGGCAGGGACAGCGACAGGGGCGAGCACGGCGTGTCTGGGTGCCAGGGCACGGCCCGGCCGGCCCGACCGGTCCGACCGCCCCCGGTGCCCAATTCGGCACCAGCCCTCCTCCTCCTCTTCCTCCTCCTCCTCTTCCTCCCCCTCCTCTGCCCGCCGAGGTGCAGGAAAGGGGGTTTGGTTTGGGGTTTCCTGCAGCAAAAAGCACAAAGCCACCCCAAAACGCCGGCTCGGGGGGCTTTGTGCGAGGAGGGGAGTGCCAGCTCCTGGTCTGAGGTGGGAAGGAACCCTGGCTCTGGAGGGGACACGGGGCTGTCCCAGCCTGGCATCCGAGCACCTGCAGCACCCTGGGGCTCCAGGTGAGGGTGGGGGTGATGGGGAGGGGCAGCTCAGCTCTCCCCGGCCCTTCAAACCTCACTCTCAAAAATGCCAAGGCCAGGAACCCCCTTTACATTCACTAAAAAAAAAAATATAATTAAATTACATTAAAAGGCTGATCTCCTATAAAAGGGGATTTAGAAAAGCCACCAGCTGGAGCACCCAGGAGCAAGGATGGAACACGGCAATAAAATAATCTCTTTAGGCAATCTCCACAAAACTGGAGATGATTTAGAGGGTTGGAAATGCCTCTCAGCTTCCCCCAAAAAGGGCTCAAAGAGGTACGTGGGTGCCTGCATGTGCTGAGTGACCCCACTTCCTCTCCACAGAAAAAAAAATAAATAATTGAAATCCCCCTTGAAAAAAAATTCCTGCAGCGTTTTCCACCCATTTCTTTTTCTCCCACGTGGATTATCTCCTCTGGTTCCAAAGCCACAAGAAAATATCATCACATTTTTAAACCGAAACCTCAAGGTAAATAAAGGAAAGGGTTTGGATCTGCACCCAGCCCTCACCACTTCTATCAGGGAGAAAAACGCCGGCGCAGTTCCCCGCCGATACAAGATAGAAAGGTGGAGAACATTTTTTAAATGTTCTGAAAACATTCCATCATCTATAGGAATCAAAGCCCCATTGAAAGCTACAGAACCCCTCACATTCGAGGGTTTTAATGAAAACCAAATTTTTTTTCAGGCCCTGTGTTTTTCTTTGCGAGGATTTCCAGGGGAATACAACTGGAGCAGGGGGCGGACGTGGGGAACTTGGCTGCAGTTTCTCCTGCCCCAATAGGGCTTTCACTGTGGGGCTTTTAAAAAATGGTTTAAAGATAATATGGCCTCGTATTTTTGGGCTTGTCAAAGTGCTCCGGATCAGCGCTGGGTTGTTTTCCACTGGAAAATAAATGATGGGGCAGGGGCAGGAGGGGAGTCGGGGGTCTTGGGCGCTTGCCATGAGAGGAGGGCTCCCGAGGTCGGGCTGCCAGGCTGTGGGCAGGAAAGCAAAGACCAGATTCTGGGCTTAATCTTTAATGGTGTGGAGCTGGGCAAACCTCCTGCCTTCTGTGCCAGGGAAAATCATCCCCCGAGCTGCAAACTGCCCGGCCCTGGGAGCAGAAACCTCTGCCCACCCTCCTCGGAAAGCAGCAGGGAAAAACCCGGGAAAAAACCGGCATTAAATCCCCAGGTGCTTTGGGTCAGCTGAAAGGCTGCTGGTAACAAACATCTCTGGTTTGGGTTGGTTTTCCCCATTCCTTTGAGTCTATCCCCGTGTGGAAGTGTCACCATGAGGAAGAGATGAGGATGAGCATGAGCATGAGCATGAGATGAGGATATGGAGATGAGGAGATGAGGATGAGGAGATGAGGATGAGGAGATGAGGGGCTGGCAGAGCTCCCCACTGGCCCCCTCCCACAGCAAGGACTTCCCTCTGCTCTTTGCCTCAGCCACCAGTGCCCCCAGCCCCCTGGAGTATCTCTGAGCCCGGAGGGGTCCCTAGGGAAGTTCTGCGTCCCACCCAGGCGGGGACAGGCTGCTGGACCACACAAGCCAGAGGCAGCACAAGGGAGGGGTGCAGGGAGCCCCAAAAACACCCAGTGACAGTCGGAGCAGCCTGGGGGACCCCCAGGATCCGCAGGAACATTCAATCCCCTCGTTAACGTCCCCCATTAGAACAATTCATTCTTTCACTCCGGCTGAACACCCAACTTTGATTTACAGCTCATTTCATTTATGACCAAGAAATGAAATTACTGTATCGATTTCACGGCAGACAGCAAAAAAACCCTGGGTGTTCCCGGCCGTAACAAACCCACCGGCTGCAAAGACAAACAGCAAAACCTGCCAAGGGGGCTCTGGGCTGCAGCCACCCCGGGGACACACCGGGAACAGCACCGGGAGCTGCACTGGGAACAGCACCGGGAGCTGCACCGGGAGCTGCACCGGGAACAGCACCGGGAGCTGCACTGGGAACAGCACCGGGAACAGCACCGGGAGCTGCACCGGGAGCTGCACCGGGACCGGCAGCTCCAGGACCGCCCGCCGCAGCCAACCCCAGCTCTGCTGTGGTTATTTTCCTGCCCGAATTAAAACCCTCCCTGTGTGTGTTTGCAGGGACCCGGGGGCTTTCGGATGGAAAGGAAATACTGCCTGGTAGCACTGGTGTGAAATATCCCTCCTGGAGCGCCGCCAGAGCCCGGCCCGGGCTGGGGAAGGGGCTCCCGGCATCTCCACAGGGGGATCACCGAGTCTGTGCGGTGATGGAGACCCCGAGGGATCCCGGGCTGCCCACCCCGTGGGCATCGCCGTGTGGGTGCTCACAGAGCCGCATTTGGGGGCTCACAGGACTGGGATTTGGGTGCGCACAGGACTGGGATTTGGGGGCTCACAGGACTGGGATTTGGGGGCTCACAGAGCTGGGATTTGGGTGCTCACAGGGCTGGGATTTGGGGGCTCACAGAGCTGGGATTTGGGTGCTCACAGGACTGGGATTTGGGGGCTCACAGAGCTGGGATTTGGGTGCTCACAGGGCCTGAATTTGGGTGCTCACAGAGCCGCATTTGGGGGCTCACAGGACTGGGATTTGGGTGCTCACAGGGGTGGGATTTGGGTGCTCACAGAGCCGGGATTTGGGTGCTCACAGGGCCTGAATTTGGGTGCTCACAGAGCCGGGATTNGGGGGAGCCGCCGGCCGGGGGTGCCCGGGTGGGGCCGGCGGGAGGCGCAGGGAGCTGCGGGTGCTGCGGGCGCCTCCGGGAGGCTCCGGGAGCCGCCGGGCGCGCGTCCCCCGCCACGCGGACCTGCCCCGTCACGCGTGAGCCCGGCCCACGCAGCAGGTGCCCGCCCGGGGCGCTCACCTGGGGGATGCTCCGGGACGGCCCCGCGCACCCGCACACGGGACGCGGCCCCGGCTCCCCTGCCCGCCCCTCCTGCCCTAATTAGAGCCCGCTATCGGCCCATCTAGCGCAATCCCCGGGTTAATGAGGCCTCGCTCTGCACCGTGCCCTGCCCCGGCGCTTTGAAGTGGAGCCGCGCTCGGGGCCGGGTGTCTGACAGCGGCGGGATCCCGGCGCTGCGTCGCTTAACAGCGTTTTTAGCCTCTGTGGGCTAAGCCAAGAATAAAGACTCACATGAGCCTATTTTAATTTAAACTCTTCTGATCTCCCGGCCCGGCCCAGCCTCTGCAGAAGAAAACACCTTCCCTGCGTCCCGGGCTGCTGCTGGCAGGAATTAACAGTTACACGGGAGCCTTGCTTTGCATGGACTGAATAAAAATAAAATGTGTGATTAAATCACAGAACAGCACACGAGGAGCTTGCTGAGGCTTTCAAGATGTGGTTTGTGGGGCTGCCGGCAACGGGATGCAGGTTCAGGGGCCATCAGGAGGTGACATGGCCCGGCTCAGTGGCATCTCTGATGTGGTTCAGGGCTGGAAGGTGGTGTCAGCACAGGCTGAAGCTGGGGAGAAAGAGCTCCCTGAAAAATGAAACATCCTGAACAAAACAGCTTCTATGACCCCGGAACAATGTTTTCAGTGGGTTGGTTTTGTATTGCAGCAGACTGGAGAAATTCTGAGTTATCAAGAGTGAAGGTTTGGGGGTTTTTTTGGGTTTTATACTTCAGGCACTGGACCAGCCCTCCAGCCCCTGCTCCTCTCCCAGCTCTCATTGTCCCCCGGCAGCACTGGAGGAACAGCCAGTTGGGGATCTCAGCCTGGCCATGGATTTGCCCTTTATGGATGCTGGGCTAACAGCTCCTGCCTTCTCCAAGCAGTGGGAATGGCACTGTCACCTCCCAGGGCTGGGAAGGGGACAGAACCCAGCGAGCCCAGGCCGAGGGGGGCAGCGAGTTTTGAAGAGAGGCAAAAAGTCTCATTTTTGTGCCAGCCTGGAAATTAAATGGAGGGGGAAAAAAAACCCCCAAGCACTCCTCTCTATAAAACCCATGTATATAAATGTATATAAATACATCTCTCCCCCAAGGCGCGAGGTCCCGCTGAGTAAGTGGATGTGAATGACGTGTAACCCAACACTTGCCCAGACACCCTAATGAATTTTCCATGTTTTCCATCGTTTAGCTTCTAAATAGGCAGCATTCACAAAAACACCCAGCCCAGCCCCACAAACCCCCCATCCTTTCCAGCAGGAAGGCCCTGCAGGAGGATTAACCCCCGGGGATGCCCACGGAGATGATGCCAGAGTGGGAACCTCGCTCTGCTCCAGCCGGGTGCCCACAGGAGTGATTTTTTTTTTGCAGGTGCAGGGGGTCCCTGGGGGTGCTGGATGGCTCTGCACCTCTCAGGGCTATCTGGTTCTGTTTCAGAGGGACAGGATTGCAGTCCTATTTCGGAGGAACAGAACTGGGGCTGAGTGACGCTGATTGCTCGTTTGGGCTTGGCTCGTTCAGGGCTTGATGTGGGCAAGGCAAGAGCCAGGATCCTTCCCCTATATCCTGTGTAGTCTCAGAATTTGTGCAAGTTAAAAGATTGTTTACCAAGGCAGTTTGGACACAACAGAGTCATTAAAACAGAGGCTGGGCTTGTAGTTTGTGCTGGAATGAGAAAAAAACAAGCTTTTTGCTGAGACTTTTGTTAGCTCTGATCGCAAAGGAAATAGTCTTCATTTTTCCTAGGAGACTTTTTAGCCCAAACTCGACGCAATTTAATATCTGAATGCTCAAAAAATAGCTTTCCAAGCTCCAGCTATTTTTCCCCCATTTCTGTTTTCTGTTGCAGAAGAAAACCCAAACATTCCTGCTCTGACTGCCCCGCACTGTTGCTTCCAGCCCTGTTTTTCAGCTTCCCCCTGGAACAGAGGGAGCCCTCGGGTATTTGGGAGCCTTTGGGAGAGGCTGATGCACCCCACAACCCCACACTGCTGCGCTGGGGTCCAGCTCTCCCACTTAAATTCAATAAATTGGGGCTAAACCTGTGTGGAAGCACGATGCAGAATGTTGGATGCCGTGCAGGGTAGGTGGCCCGGGTAAAAATATCCCCAATATAAAAACGTCAGCTTTATAAAAATATCACCCACAGAATAACACAAATTATAATCATACCCATACAAAAATAATGCCCACATAAAAATCACAGCCCTCTGGCCCTCAGGTGCTGGGCACATTTAATACCCTCAGCTCTCTGGGCCTCCCATCAGGATTTTAGGTGCTGCTGTCCCCTGGCACTGGTTTGGTCTGACACAGCCTCGTCCCCTCCACGGGCACCAGCACCAAACCCACTTGAACCCCACGGATTTCATGGATGATCCAGTGCATGTCAATACAATAAGACCCTTTTTATTTCTTCTCTTTTTTCCCCTTTTTCTTCTCTCTTCCCGCTGCAGCTCTGACCGAGGCTGCGAGAAAAGCACAGATCCGTTTGGAACAGAAAGTTCCTGTAAATAGCAGCTGCACCTCGGGGTGTTTCCTCTCCCAGTAGCTGTGAAGAAAAGGCAGCTAAGTCTTGGATTTTCCTTGGAACATATTCCTGCTGGCCAGGGCTGTGGAGCTGGGTACGGGCATTTACTGTGGTTTGGTTTGGGCTTTTCCTTTTTTTTTTTTTTTAATTTTTTTTCCCTCTTTCCACGCAAACGCCGCTGCGGGCTCCGCTCACGGAGATGCTGCAGAAGGGAGGCAGAACTTTGGGAATGGCCCCGGCGCTCCTGCCCCGGGCTCATGAATAATTCTGGCGCTGAGTTCCCCGGCTCCTCGGGAGCCCCGGCCCGCAGCGCCTTGGCGTCGGATCCTGTTGTGGGCTGGGATATTTTTATTTTTGCCTTTCAGCTGTCATTTGGGTTCTGGAGGCGAGCGCTGAGTGCTGAGGGGTCTGAGCTCGCACCGCCCGGGAGTTTGGGTCCTGCTGGCCTCGTGCAGAGCTCTGGAGGCTCGGGAGAGCAGGGAGGAGATGCTGGGCTGGCAGGCAGCGATCACCCTGCCAGGGCTGCCCGCGGCCACGGGCAGTGCTCCAGACCCCTCCGGAGAGGTTTAAATGGGTTTTCAGCCAACTCAGGTCCTCCCATCCCATCCCATCCCATCCCATCCCACCCCATCCCATCTCTGCCTGCCCTCCCCTGGACACCCTTGTGGAGCCGAACTGTGGCCGAGAGCAGCCCCCGAGCACCGGAGCTGGCAGCGGGGTGCTCTGGACGAGCCGAAAATCAGAGGCTGGAGAAAGAGCAGCGTGAGGAACCTTCCTCTGACCCGGGGCAGGGAACGAGC
>VWZV01001566.1:10384-35285 GCA_013397155.1 Irena cyanogastra | reverse complement strand
GGAGCCCCCCCTGGCCGGGGGCAGAGAAGGCGCGGCCTGAGGAGCCCCCCCTGGCCCGGGGCAGAGAAGGAGCAGCCTGAGGAGCCCACCCTGCCCCGGGCGCGGCCCCGGCGAGAAGTGACAGGCGGGAGGCGGCGGGGCCGTTGTAACCATTCCTTTATTGTTCCACATGGCATTGACAGCATCACACGGCGGCCCGAGGCCACGGCCACGGCCCGCGGAGCAGAAACCACCCCATACCAGAAAAGCAGAACCGTCCCCCGAGCCGTGGCTCTGTCCCCACGCCAGCCCCGCGGGGCCCGGCTGTTCTCGGGGAAGCCGGAGCCGGGAGCCTCCTCCAGCCGCAGCTTCCCCGATGACTTCTCCAGGAGCAGACCCTCCTCTTCCTCCTCCTCTGCCCTCCCCACCTCCCCCCTCCTCAGTGACAAGTGCTACAAGTTAAAAATTGGGCTACATATTAAATATAGGGCATTACCTTCAAGTAGGGCTGGGGTATTACACAAATAACCACATTTTTTTGGTATCACTAGCATTTTTTTTAATGTCCATCATAAGACACCATTAAAAACCCAACAACTTTAGCCTTCTTTATCTACAAAGATCTCTGATCTCATCTCCTTAGTCTGGTGATATTTTACCCTGCACATACAAGTATTAGAAGCATTATTAAGAATCGTATCCTTCAACACATTTAAGAATTATATTATTATAACAAATAAGACCAAAAATTAGATTTTATAGTTAAATATTCTGTGAGCCAGACAAAGGGGCTTTACTGTACAAGCGATTGTGCATCTTTTTAATAAAAAAGCAAATTATAGTGCAAAGCAAAAAAACATTGTCCTGTCTCGTGACCATTTGCATACAACAGAGGTGCATCTATTTACACCTTCACATGACAATATGTCATAAAAACATTGTTGCCATTCTTATTATTTTCTCTTTTAAAACTCACTACGAACAGTCTTAAATTAACCTACAGCTACGAATGCCTTGTTTCCTTTGTGCTTTCAACCAGTGGGATGGGATGACAAATGCAAAAAGGCATCAAAACACAGGCTGCCCTGTCCAGCTCCAGAGCCGGCGAGTGCCGGCGCTAAGGCAAGTGGAGGTTGCAGTTATGCTGGGGTAAGGCTTTTTAAAAAAATTATTATTGTCATTATTATTATTATCATCATTATTATTATTATTATTATTGAAAAGAGTTGTTCTCGGTTGCTTGTGGAACTCTGAGTGGTCACGGCAGCTCCCCAGGGCAGCCGGGATGTGCTGCTCCAGCCTCGCCGTGGTAGTGCAATTCCAGGGCTCTGTGCTGAGGGTGGCCGGCTGCCAGCTGGGAGCTGGGGACAGGTGACAAGGCTGGAACGGTGTGACTGAGGCACAGGGGCCAGGAGGGCAGCTCTGGGGGTTTGGTTTTCTTGTGTTTATGGGAGAAGTGGGAAAAGAAAGGCGTGGTTACTGGTGGCACTGGGGCTGGGACTGTGCTCCGGCTGCGGGCAGGGCTCTGCAGGGCACTGGGTACTGCAGTACGGATCCCAGGAATCTGTCTCTGCCCTCCCAGCCCTGCCAGCACGAAGAATCCTGAACCCAGCCCCAGTTCTCATGCCAGCAGAGGGCACAGCTGGCCTGTGGGAGGTGACAAACCCTGTGTTGTGCATCAGAGCTGAGCCCCTGAGACGGCCTTGGAGGAGCCCACAGCACCCCTCCAGACCACAGCACCCCTCCAACCCACAGCATCCCTCCAGCCGCCTCCCAGCACGGCCCTGTTTGGTTGCAATCTCTGTGGTGTCAGCTGTGAGGGTGTGTGCTGCTTGGCACACTCGGTTCCTGCAAATGCCACCTGATGCCACCGCCACCAGTGGCACCTTGAGTGCCCCCTCTTCAGCTTATTCCTCTCCAGCGAGATCCCCGTGCTCGAGGTCAGCTGAGGGAAGGACGGGAGGGTGAGGGGATGGGAAAGGCTGCACAGCATCAATTCACAACATTCCCACCACCAGGAGTAGAAACCGCTCCTTTCTCCAGGTCTCAGAGCTTTCAGGATGAACTGACACATGTGAGTCAAAATAAAAAATGGTGTTAATCCTCTCTGGGTGAGAACATGGGAAAGGACCAGAACAGAATTGTGATGCTTTGGCACCAGCTGTGAGTGTTGCCACTCAGAGGGGACGGAAGGAACGCCTGGAGAACGGTGGCAAGGCCGTGCCAAAAGCTCCTGAGCCCCTTGGAAGTGCATCTCAAACGTCTCAGATTGTCCTGAACGCCGCCTTCACTTCAGCCACCACCACTGAGGTTTGCTAAGGGGAGCAAAGAGCTGAACGGTGAGGTCAGGACAAGAGAGCAAACAAACAAAACAAAACATCTCCATAAAAAGTACATCTTGTGTGTAAACATGGAGGGGAGGGCTCAGCCAGGCCCGGGGTCAGCCACGCTACTGATTGACAAACGACGACAATGACTCCAAAATTAACAATACAACTTGTGTCGTCAACAAATAATATCAATAATCACATCACAGCTCTTGTTCACGTGGCTGACTGAGCCCCAGTGCCCCTGGCTGTGCTGCAAACCCCACTTCTCTTTGGTGCTCAGGGACCCTTCACCAGCAGGGAGGGAAGGACAGGAGACAATGGGTTTTTTTTCTTTTTTTCTCCTTTTTTTTTTTTTTAAGTTCGGTCCTCCTGCACTGGCAGAGAGATGGCTCGGATGGCTCCCTGGTGTCTTCTCTTCTCTGAACCATTTTGCAGAGGAAGGGTGAGACTCTCCTCACTTCTGAATGCTTTGTGTGGGGAAGAGGTGCGAGTGAGATGAACGGGAAGTGTTCTGCAAGTACCAAACATCTGATTCCACACGTCCTTGGGGTTTTTTTCCCTATGTACAATCCACATACCTAAAACATACGGAAGGAACCACATCAAGCGACACACTCAAGCCTCGTGGGCGTTCACCTTGAAACGAAACGAAGGTCTTGGTCCATCTTCGCTTGATGTTTGCATGCAGAGGATCCTTAGCTCTGGGTTTGGAAGACTTTGGTTTAACTTTTCCCTTGGCATCACTTCGGTCGCTCCCAAAAGGAGCCACGGCGGCTGATCAAGTTAAAGACACGGGTGCCCAGCTGAGCTCCTCCTCAGTAGGGTCTCCAGACGGACTCATCCATCCTGCCCGTGGTGCTCATGGTGGTGGGGGAGTTGCTGTGGCTGCCGTCCGCGTCCACGCCGTCGTTCTGCGCGCCCAGGCTGGGGTTCATCAGGTTGTTCCCCGCCGAGGCGCTCGTGCAGGACGAGAGCATGCGGGTGGGCGAACGCTCGCCTCCCGCCACCATGGAGAACTGGTAGGAGCCCGAGGACGTCCCGTAGTACAAGTGGTAGGGAGAGGGGTTGGCCTGGAAGGGCCCGCTCTGGTTCTGCGTGGAGCTGGGGTACGGGGGCGGCAGGTAGGTGTGGTGGAAGCGGGTGGTGGTGGGCATGCTGGTCATGCTGATGCCCCCGATGCCCGTGGCCGAGGGCGTGGCCGTGTAGGGGAAGGCGGCGGACATGGCGCCGGGGTAATGCATCCGTGGGTCGGAGAAACGCGTCTCCGTCAGCGCCGGCAGCGTCGGGAAGGAGCGCTCGAACTGCCGCGGGTCCGAGAAGGGGCTCAGCTCTGACGTGCCTGCTGGGGTGCAGGAGGAGAGCGGGTGGTTAGAGCACTCCCAAGGAATCAGAAGGGAAAGCACCTCTTGGGTCCGCCAGGGAAAAGCGCCGAGGGACTCAACTAAAAAACCCTAAACCCGTTTGTTTAAGTTGCTCCCATTTCCTGTCCTAAAATTTGTTGTTTCCTATCCAGGAAGGGACACGACTAAGCTGACTTCTCTTAGGGGTCTATTCATCTCGGGCAGATTAAAGCAGCACACCCCATAAACACAGAAAAAAGATGTTTAGCCATGACATCAGCTGTGTAGTAAATAAATGGAGGCAGGCCCCAGACGGCCGGGCCCTGGGATCATCCATCCCTGCTGTATACACACACACACACACACGGAGACAGGCAGGAAAAGCTGGAGCCCAGACCAGCCTGCTAAGCCTTCTTGTGGGTGGCCTGTTTGTGCTGATAGCATCAGGGGATGGAGCTGATAAACACACAGCTGAAAACTCCCAAGCCAGGAGCCACTATATCCCTCTGCCTGAGTTCTCTGTGTATTTTTCTCCTTCCAAGGGGATAAAGAGAGTGAGAAATCCAGGCTCTCTGCTGGGGGAAGGGAGACTCGGGGCAGCATGGTGGGAATGTTCCCCAGCTCCATTGCATAATGGAGCCCCCACACCTTTTCCTGCCTGGAGGGTCTAAATCCAAAGGGGGTAGCAGCCAGCTTGGAACTGTGAAGGACCATGGCTTTGGACCTCGTCCTCCTGCAGGAAACCCAGGTTAGAGGTGGGAATCCACAGCAGAAACTCTTTGAGGAGCTGGAGGCATTCCTGTGGCTCCCTCAGCTGTCCCAAGGCTGAGACAGAGCCCAGGAACCTCTGGTCTTGGTGCATCAAAGCAGAGAGAAATGAGGTTTGCTCTCCACGGAGAGAAGTGAAACCTCTGTCCTTCAAACCTCCTCTATTTTCCTCTTGTTAAAAGCAGGGCCTCTCTCCTTTGCTAGTGGGACGCCATCCAGCCTCAAAAGTGACTTTTTTTGGTCACATCAGCTGGATTTTGTATCCCTCAGAGCAAGAGAATGTGAGGTGAGTATGCTAAACACGCCTGTTGGTTTTGGAAATGCATATACATACAAACACACATCCAGAGGATTGTGTGGCTGCTCTGCATGCACAGGGACGTGTGTTTTAGATCTATTTATTACAATGAAGCATTTTTAACTTCTCAGGGCTGGCATTCCAGGCCCAGAAGCATTTCCCCAGGAGAAAACACTTGATTCAATCCCTTCCAGCTACCTATTGACACGGGCACGCTCTGGAGCAGCAGGTATGGAGGGGGTTTGATGTGAACCTCCCTCCTGATCCCAGGTGAGTCCTTCAGCCGTGGAAGGAGAAGGGGAGGATCCTCCCTCCCTCCCCTGCAGCCCTTTTGCGGGCGCCCAGCAGCGCCTGCCTTCCCACGCAGGCTCCACGGAGGGGAAAGGCGGGGGAGCACCTGGTTTGTGAACGTGGCTGTGGCTTTGGGGCGAGATAAGAGAGGAGCAGCCCAAAGCTGTCCCAAACCACACTGCTCTGAGCACACACCCGGCGCTGGAAAGCGCCCGTGGAAGCGGCTGCCCGGCCACAGGGCCGGCCCTGCTCCGTGCTGGGCTGGCTGGAAAAGCACAGCGGTGGGAAAAGCGCTCCCAGCCTGATTTCACAGCCCAGCAGGGACCCGTCCCAAAGCCGTGCTACAGCCACAGCTGCTGCCAGGCACTGGGAGCTGAGGTTTGGAGACCAGCTCTGCAAGAAGCAGCCTGACCACAGCCCCGTGGCGGTAGCAATCCAGCAGCATCGCAGCTTGAGATAGGGCCATGGGGCAGAAATCCTGCCTGCACTTGAACTGGAAAGAAAAAGTGCTGTCTTCTGAATGCCTTCCCTTAAACTCGGCAGCCCTGCACCGAGACAAAGCAGCTCCCAAATCCCGCTCAGCCCCCCAAACACCCAGACTGCTGCTCGCAAATCTGCTCTGCCTTCCCAGATGACAATCTCCAGCGCTCAGACCACGCTCCTTCATTACTTTTCACAGCTCCATAAATAATATTCCATAAAACGCAAATCGAAATCAAACCTGAGTGCTCAGGGCACATTTCCTTTTTCCTCTATAACTCACTCAAAGAGGGGTTTTTTTTAGAGGCTACGTTTTATTGGCCTGAGCTTGCACCGTTTGGCAGTGGGTCTCTGCTACTAATTTAGACAGGAGCACATAAGAGCGTTAATTACGGGCTCTGTGTGTGTGACAGGCAAGGCACAGCGAGGCTGTGGGGTCTGGACACACTCAGGTACACGGGTGGGCAGACAGGGAGCTCTGCCAGGCTCTGAACCCCTGGCCAGAGCACTCTGCAGGGCTGGGATTTGCGAATTCCATTCTTCAAAAAGCGAATCCCTCAGTGCTAACCCCTCAAATGGAATCCACGCCCAGCAGAGCCATGAGGCGCCCGAGCGGCCGTGGCCAGCTCGCTTTCACCCCCGCCGGCCTTGGGCTCTAAGTCTGGCCCAGAATAAAGCTCCAGCTTTCCCTGACCAGTCTGAGGCTACCCCCAAAGTAAATAATAAACCCCCAAACCACTCTAAAAACAAAACCGCGGCGGCCCCGGCCCGCGCAGGGCCCGCCTGAGGGGGGCCGCGGCCCCGCCGCCAGCAGGGGGCGCCCGCCGGGCCGCGGGAGGCGGGAAAGGAGGCGGGAGAGAGGCGGGAAGGAGGCGGCCGCCAGAGGGGGCCGGGGCCTCGCCATCGCCTCAGGGCCGGCACCTCGGGGCTGATCCTCTGGTCCTGTGTCCTTCAACTCAGGGCTCCCCTCCATCCCATCTCCTTCACCTCAGGGCTGCCCCTCTGTCCTGTGTCCTTCAGCTCAGGGCTCCCCTCCATCCCATCTCCTTCACCTCAGGGCTGCCCCTCTGTCCTGTGTCCTTCAGCTCAGGGCTCCCCTCCATCCCATCTCCTTCACCTCAGGGCTGCCCCTCTGTCCTGTGTCCTTCAGCTCAGGGCTCCCCTCCATCCCATCTTCTTCACCTCAGGGCTGCCCCTCTGTCCTGTGTCCTTCACCTCAGGGCTCTCCTCCATCCCATCTCCTTCATCTCAGGGCTGCCCCCCTGTCCTGTGTCCTTCACTTCAGGGCTGCCCTTCTGTCCTGTGTCCTTCACCTCAGGACTCTCCTCTATCCCATCTCCTTCACCTCAGGGCTGCCCTTCTGTCCTGTGTCCTTCTCCTCAGGATTTCTCCTCTGTCTTGTGTCCTTCACCTCAGGATTTCTCCTCTGTCTTGTGTCCTTCACCTCAGGGCTCCCCTCCACCCCATCTCCTTCACCTCACAACTGTCCCTCCACCTCAGCGCTGTCACCTCACAGCTGCCCCTTCCATCTCGGTCCTCGCCTCAAGGTTTCCTCTCCACCCCATCTCCTTCACTTCAGGGCTGCCCCTCCATCCTGGCTGCCTCAGATCGGAGCCACACAGCCCCAGCTNCGCGGCCCCGCCGCCAGCAGGGGGCGCCCGCCGGGCCGCGGGAGGCGGGAAAGGAGGCGGGAGAGAGGCGGGAAGGAGGCGGCCGCCAGAGGGGGCCGGGGCCTCGCCATCGCCTCAGGGCCGGCACCTCGGGGCTGATCCTCTGGTCCTGTGTCCTTCAACTCAGGGCTCCCCTCCATCCCATCTCCTTCACCTCAGGGCTGCCCCTCTGTCCTGTGTCCTTCACCTCAGGGCTCCCCTCCACCCCATCTCCTTCACCTCACAACTGTCCCTCCACCTCAGCGCTGTCACCTCACAGCTGCCCCTTCCATCTCGGTCCTCGCCTCAAGGTTTCCTCTCCACCCCATCTCCTTCACTTCAGGGCTGCCCCTCCATCCTGGCTGCCTCAGATCGGAGCCACACAGCCCCAGCTCCTGCCCTGCGCGTGAGGAAATCTCCACTGAAACAACCCCAGCGAGATCCAATTAAAACATGGCCATTAACACCCTCCATAACCACCTAACTCGGCAGCAAGGACCCTCTGCCACAGCCAGGATCAAACAGCAACCTGGAGCAAGCAGCTGCTGAACAAAGCCAGGGAACAAGGAGTGGGTGAAGTGGGTGATTCCCTTTGGAATCACAGCTCAAAATGGGCTTAAAAAACCCCTTCCTGCTGTCCCCTTCCCTGCCACATCTCACACACATCTGCTCCGTAGTGCTGCCTCTGAGGATTTACTACGGTTTTCCCTCGCTTACTCGCCGTCCAGCCCCCATTTGCTTTTTTGGACCCTGGCAATCCAAGTTTGAGTACTTCAGTTGTCCAGTTGCCAATCAAAATATTTGAAGGAAATGTTTATTTTCTTCTCGAAATCACACCAGCTGCTGCACTAACTGAATAAGCCCATTTAGCTGTAAGAATTTAACCATTGTAAGAGTGAATTGAGTCCCCCAACTACTCCAAAATCTGACCCAATCTATCAGCGGAAATGTCAATGTTTTGGATGGGAGTTTGGGGAAGTGTGGAATGTGTATTAAATAAAAGCCATGTAAAGGTCAAAGCCCTGATTAGTAATGCCACTGTCTCCTCCTTAGGGCTGAGCTGCCCTGGGGACCACAGAGGCCAGGACACACCCCGTGATTTCATTGTGCAGCTGCAATTTGCACCTTTTGAGGACCCCCAAGTCCCCCCCACACGAAAGGCCAGATAGGAACATGCTTTGAAAGCTGCTCAGCCCCTTTCCAGATAAAACAACAGCGCTGCAGTGACACAGCAGCTCTCTCTCCACCTCAGAGACAATACAGGTCTTTCCTTGGGTGGGTGGCCAGGAGATAAATGCAGAGAGATGCCCCTGATGGGAGCCAAACCTCAGCTGGGTCATGGTGGCAAGAGCTGGCCATGAGGTGGGAAGGGCTGGTTCGTGAGGCTGCCAACCACAGAGGTTTCTCTGGGTGTGTTCAGCCACCTCCCTTCAGACCACGTCGGGTTTGGGAGCTGCCTTGGATGGAGTGGAACTGGTCCCTGCACCCTGGCAGGGTCAGGGCTGGTGGATCTGCTCTGAGGTCGCTGGAAGCCTGCGAGGAGATGAAGCAATGGACCCTGCAGATGGTTTTAGGGATTAATGTGCACCCACCCCAGAGGAGCAGTGGGTGCTGCCACTACCTCCCAACCCAGGAGCACATCTGCTCTGCCTGGGGGGAACAAAGGGCAGCAAAAGCAACATCAGGGCCTCTTCAGTGCTGCAATGGCACCCAGGCAGCCAGCTCGCCCCGGGCACGTGGCAGAGCACAGCAGCGGGGCCTGATGTACAGCAGGATCATCATTATCAGATCGTCTGGGGCCAGGCAGCGACGTGTGGAACCTGAGCAGCTCCTCGGCACCCCAGATACCACCTGGTCCCCGCCTTAGAGATGTGGGAGCACGCAGTGGCTGATGAACGCAGTCAGCAACAAACCTGAGCTTGTGTGGATGTTACACAACAAATAGTGTGTGAGACACACGGAGAATAAAGGGAACTTGATAGCGCGGCACTCTCCAAGAGCATAGAATATAAAATATCTTCAGTCTCGCCATCGATCATTGTTCTAATTCTACGCATATGTGTGCCTTGCAAAATCGTCATGAAAAATCTACCCCAGGGGAAAAAGCCCTCCTTTCCTGTCTTACTGCACAATGATTGACAGCAATGTAAACACAAATGATACTTCATGCTTCTGTATATAACACACCAACATGTGTGAGACAGTGGGGACAGACATTCCCGCTCTGGATATACCTTTGGCTCTTTTTTCTCTGCTCATTTCTATCACACTTGGGCCTCCCAGCCATCTTTGAGCATTTTTCTGATCTTTGTCCCTCTCTGCTTCCTTCCCCTGATGACAATAACTCCATGTGGGAGCACGGAGAGGGAGGTGGCCAAGAGAAGGAGAGAATCTCCATGGGAAGGTGCACGAGATGCATCTGATCTGTGAAGCCCCAGCTCATCTCTAGAGAAGGCGCCGCTCTCCTCCCCACCCACGCATGCAGGCACGCTCTCACGCCTCTGTCACGTATGTTAACAAGTTCATTTGTTTCCAAGTCAGAGCCAACTAAAAAAGAAAACGGCCCCTTCCTCCCAGCCCACGTAAAACAGAGCAAAATATATTTTGGGGGAGGAGGGGAGGTGTTGAAAAAAAAAAAGGAGGGTGTGAACAGCATCCGTTGTTACACGCCCATGGAGCACTGCTCTGTATCTGATAGAACCAGCTCACAAACTGGGTGCACGGACTTCCTCTGCAGAGTCTGAAAAAAAAGACGCAAACCCCAAACCAAAACACAACAACACACAGGTCCTTATCACAGCATCGCCGGGCACCACCTCAACACTGCCAAGCACGTTTGCTGCTCAGTTTTGTGATTCTCCCCGAACACCGTGTGCTGCCGTGCACACACACACGCGGCCCCAAACCCACCCGGCTGAGCAGCACGAACCCAGCTCCTGGGTCCTCTCCCACCCCAAATACGCTGGGCAGCAGCAGAGCAGGGAAATTCCCAGGTGTCCCCAGCTCCGTGAATCATGCACCGCATCTCAACCTCCCCTGCAAACCCTTCCAGATCCATTGGAACTCTCCAATTCTCTGGACCTATCCTTGTGGGGAGGACCCTGCTCCTGATTCCAGTGTGGATTTATGCAGAACCAGTTCAGCCCCATGTCCTGCGCCTGCAGTGTCCTCCAGAGCTTACATCAGCTCCTCTGCCTCGCCGTGTTTCCCCCCTCGATATATTTACACAGAGCAATCAGCTCCGCTCCCCGCCTGCCCTTTGCTAGACTAAACAAGCCCAGCTCTCCCAGCTTCCGGCACAGCCTCGCTCATCCCAGAGCCCTCTGCCCGCATCCCCCTGCCTGGCACATCCCGCAGTCCCCGCCGCTAATGAATAACGGTGCTAATTGGAGCGGGTGGGTGGGCTGAGCGGGGACTGCGGGCACTCCCCTCCGCCCTGCCTGCGCTTCGCTCTTTACCTGTATTCAAAGGGTATTAAAACAAATTAACAAGCCCTGACTACATAAAAGGAAGCTGCTGGATTTACAACCCAGCCTGCAGCTAGACCACCTTGCCTGCCGAGCAGGTTTGGGCCAGGCCACGTCTGCCATGGGAATCCCACTGCGGAGGGTGACGGCACAGGGGGCTCCGGGGGCCAGGAGCCCGGCAAGGCAGCGGCACCCGGGCTGGGGGCTCCCCACCCCACTCTGAGAATGGCACTGCGGGTCCCAGCATGGAAAATCCCGTGTTCAAGGCAGGACAGCACCCCTGAGGCAAATTCCGAGGGCTCCTTGCTGTTCTGTAGGGATGCAGCACCCTGAGCTGTGGCTGGGGGTTGGCCGCATGTCCATGGCACAAACGCAGCTGTCGCAGGTGCCTGGACTCTGTCCTGGGGGAATCTCCTGCCCAGCACTGCTCTGTGGTTCATCTGTGACAATTCAAGCCAAATTCACTGGAGGGACATCACAAATGTAAAGGAGAGGAGGAGAAAAGCAGTTTAAAGATAGACACAAGCCTGAAAGCAGGCAGGAAACCCATCTCGAGCATGTTCCTTCCTTTGAGGCTGAAGCTGAATCCCACAATATGTTTTCTTCCCACTAATGCTTGCCTAGCTTCCTTTGGAAACAATTTAGTCTGTGCCCGTGGTAGAATGTTTTTATCCATTAAGAAACGGATATTTTAAAGAAACCATAAGTCAATCTGGACAGGGATTAGGAAGCAGCAATTCAGTGTATTTGCTGGGCCCATAATTCAGGACTTAACCTCAGAGCAGCCACGTTGCATTTCGGAAACAATAGGGGCACTTGCTGCCTATGCCAAGAGGCTTCTTAAAAGTAATGTAATACTTTAAAAATGTATATTTAAAAAGAAAAAGAGAGAGAAAGACTTTACTTTAAAGGCATATGATTAAGCATTCTGCTGATGATAAAAATGTTGTGCTGGCCTGAAGTAATGGAGTGGGAATGAAGTTGAGCAAATTCCAGATCAGGGGATCTGAAGCTCTTCACCAGTGAACACAGAGTCTCCCAAAAGCCATTCCGCAGGCACTGGGGCTAGGCAAGGCTTGCAAAAGGATCTGACATTTACTGTCCTCCCTGTGAAATCAAGGGAGTTTGGATTCTCTGGAGGAAAAACAAGAGTGTGCAGGGGGACATGAAGTTGCATCAATCAAAACAGCTCGCTCTGGTACCGAGGGGATCCAATCTAAAATCCCTTTGCAATTGTCCTGGTGAGCACAAGGCCCCTCCGTGCTGCTGGACAAGGCACACAATTGCTTTTGAGTGGTTGAAGATGTTTCCACCACAGAACTCGAGCGTGGGCGGTCCTGCTCTGCTGTGCTGGGAACAAAATGGTTCAGCCTGAGCCACTGCTGAAACACGGGCAAGGGAGGACACAGAGAATTGGGGGCTGCTCCTGGGGAGGACGTGTGTCTGTCACCAGCCCACCTCCCCTGAGCCAGGGGGCCCTGAGACGCAGTCAAAGGCAGACAGCAGAATTCCCTTTAACATCTTGCTTCACTTCTGAGAGCTACTTGATTTTTTTAAGCTAAAAGGCAAAACTCAACTCGTGAAGCAGGCACGCAGGGCTCTGGCTTCGCGTGCCCCGTAATAAGGAACCATTTCAAGGCATCCTAATGACAGCTTGGTGTCTCGCTGCAGGGATGGCAGAGCTGGGATTGCAAACACTCAGTTTTTCCAGACCTCTCTGGAGAAGCATTGGGCCAAATCCTCAGCAGAGGCTCTGCTCAGTTAAAGCCTGGGAAGCAGAGCTGGATGGTGATGGGGGTCTGCCTGCCTGCCTGCCCAGCACTGGGCCAGATTCTCATCACAGCTACAGGGGGTGAACCCAGAGTTCCCCAATTTACCCCCAGAGCAGCGCAAGTGGGAATGGGATCTGGTGTGTGCAGGGTTGCCAGTGTCCATCCCATTTGGGGACAGGCATGGGAAGGGATCAAGTCCCTGCCCCTCTGAGTGGGGCAAGGCAAGGCCAGAGCCACGGAATACCCTGACACTGGAGAGAGCGGGATCCGACGCGCTCGGGCTCGGAGCTGAACTCTCTCCTCCCATATTTCCTGGCATGCCCTTCAGAAACCATCGGCTTTCTCTTACCGGGAGGGTTTTGGTTTGAGACCATTTAACCTCAGGATGATCATTTTACATGGGGGCTATTTATAACCTCCAGGGGCTGCTTTACTGAAAGCCTCTGCGAGTGGCTGAGGGCCAGACCCTTCTCCCACTCCCAGCAGCGTCCTTGCCATGATCTCCACCACAGCCACGGCTTTCCCTCCTCAGGAGGAGAGATTGGACTGGGCCAGAGCAAACACATCTCCCAAGAACTCCAATTCTCCCAAAGATAAACACTGTCTCCTGCCTGCCCAAAAACCCAAACTCCACGTGCCATGTGCAGGGATTTGAGGTGCTGTGATCCCCCCACAGTGGCTGAGCCTGTTCCTGAGCATCCCAGCTCCTAGCCTGCTTTTGCCAGGAGCGGATTAGGAAGTTTGTGCAAACTGCTTGGTCAGCAGAACAGGGAGGCCAAGCACCCCTGGCACACGAGCAGAGGGAGCCAGGCACTGGTGAAAGCAAAAACCTCCCTGTCCCTCTCTTAATCCCTGCACAGGGATGCTAAAAACACTAACCTTGGGAAGCACCCCGTGAAAGATAGCGGGGCCCGGATGAACCCCAGCCTGCCCCATCGCCCCTCCCCGCTGGTATCTCCTTCTGCTTCCCACTAATCGGCCTCTCCTGTGTGTTACCCAAGAACGTGCCAAGTCGTGAGAATTACAGGCCTGTTAACTCCCGTGTTATTCTTGGCACGGGCCAGGCTCCACTTGCTCGGGTAAAAGTTATGATCTTTGTGAATAAGCCGTGTGTGTGTGCGAGAGAAAGAGGGGTTTTTAAAATGATTATTATGGTTGGTCATAGCCAGAGCTGTGTCAAAAGGACAGGGCTGAGATGAAAATTACTGAGCTGGTCCTGCTCCGAGTTACGCTGGTAGGAACCCGCAGTCATTTTAAGACGGTTCCTCCGACTCGGGAACAAGGGAGCCAAGAGCAGAGCGTGCACAAACCGCCTTTTGCAGCATTCCTGGGACTTCGGATTCACTCCGCAGGAATGATTTCAGAGGCTAATTTTGTGTGTCTCCACTCCTGCTGTCACTTGACATTTGGGAATTTGGCAGGGGCAGTAGCTTGTGGCCAACTCCATTTTTTTTCTCGTTGAATTTGTGTCATCACCTGATTCTTCGCTCCAAACGGCGCTCTTTGGGTTTCTGGCACTGCAGGGGGCTGTGCTAATTTAAAATACAAATCTTTTTTTCTTCCCCCAAGAATCTCTTTCTTTATGATGCGGCCAACGGGACAAGCCTAGAAAACTCTTTCTCTCTCTCTTGCTTTTCTAAAAAAACCCAAATGATAGTCCTACGAAAAATGCCCGTGTTCTTCTCATAAACCTTGCTAATATCAATGAAAATTCCAAGCACAGAGATTTGCATTTCAATGAGAAAGAAATTAAATTTTCTCTGTAATTTTGGGTTGGGAGGAGCGGCGCAGCTTTTACAGTTCAGGTAACATTTTCAAACATGCTTTTACGCCCTAAACCCCCTCTTTGCCAATGACACTGAGGCTTTCAAACAACCATATCCCTTCTGAAAACACAGCACGAGGGTTTTGGGAGCTTTTTCTGTGAAACTTTCCCAGAAGAGCCACTTCTCACCAAAATTCCAAATACAGACAGCTTAAATGCTGTTTCCTGAAGCCCTGTTAGTATCTCTGCTGATTTCTGAAGGAAAAGAACTGGTGAGACTAAAAGTGCATGGAAAAGCAGCACAGAAAAGGACAGAACGGCCTCTTAATTCATCCTGGTGGCCTCTGCCTGTGCAGAAAGACAGCAGCAGCACAGCAGCTGAGGTATTTTAATGCCTTGCTTAGTTTGGGACTGAAATTCCAGGATTAGCAGATCTCTGACAGGTAACTCCAGTGGCAATTCCTGCCCCTGTGCTGGCAGCAAGCTGCGGATTCCTGGGGAACGCCCAGGGACTGGGGCGCTCTTTGCCGCTGGCAGATCTGGGAAGAGCAAAGCTCTGTGTGTGTGTGTGCCCGTGCAGGTGTGCATCCGTGTGGGGAATTATGCTGGAGCTGGGCGAGGGATCACCGCACTTGGCACCCACACAATGATAAGGAACCGTTGGGATTAGCATGTAAAGCACGGAACACCCGCCCTGGCTGATGCATAACCATAGCGCGGCTGCCTTCATGTCAGAGGAGCTGCTGGGTTCAAAGGGTGCTGCTCTCAGCTCCCTCGCGCTCCTGCTGCTCAGCTGTTCCTCAAAACCCAGACCTAATGGTGCAAAAAGTGACTTAATGGGTGCACAAAACCCTCCAACGTCAAGAAACCCACACGAACCCCTCCCTGGCTCCTTAAGCAGGGGAGAGCCGGACTCTGACTCCAAAATCCCATCCAGAGGGTCGTTCCCACTCAGCCGTGCCAGGAGCACGAGTGTTCAGGGGTGACACTGGGACACCCAGGAGGTTACCTTGGATTGGAGTTTGAGCCTGGGAGCCGAAGTGGCTCGGGGTGCTGAGGGATCCGCGGGGGTTGGGTGTTGTCGGGGTGACTCTCATGGACTGGCGCAGCCGTTCCAGCTCTCCGTAGCGGTCGGTGAAGGGTTTGGCTTGGTCTTCCAGCTTTTGTCTGTGCCCTGGAACATGATAAAAGAGTCTGGTATCTGATCAGCTCCCCTTTGGCTGCAGCAGCCTGGTTACACGGGGAGCCAGCACAGCCTCTGTCTCTGTGGGTTGCTGTTCCTCACATGGGATAATGGGTGCCAGCCCCAGCAGAGAGCAACTCCTGGGACAGATGGACACAGAGTGACCCACAGAGATGGCTCCAGATCATCCGGAAAATCTCCAGTCAAGAAGCTGGATCAGGGTGCCCCTGCCTGAGTGACCAGCCCCCATCGACTCTGAACACAGAGGGGAGACGTGCAAGGCAGGAGAAACCATGTCCTGGCAAAGTGGGGACTGGGGAACCACTTTGAACATTGAATTTTAAGTATTTCCTACAGCGTTTGCTCATTGCTTAAAGAACAAACTCTCGTCTTACTCCAGCCTCCTCCCAGCTGTGCCCACCCAGCTCAGCCAGAGCCAAGCAGGGCTGGAGGAGGCGCAGGAGGGATGGGATCAGCCCTCCCTGGTACCACACCTTGGCCACCTCACTTTGCTTCTCTCTGTTCCTTTTTCCTCCCCATAAAACGGGCAGACTAATCACCCACCTCCCCCAGGCAGGGCAGCAGCTAATGAGCGTTCATAAAGCACTCCCAGCTCCTTAGGTAGCAGCTGCTGGCACAGGGCAATAATTATTAAATTTATGCTAATTGTCCCGAGGCGAGAGGCGCATGAAACGCACTTGATACATAACTTTCACATTTTACTGTATTAATCATCGCCAAACAGCTTCGCTCTCTCTGGAGCGGATTCCAGTCTCAGTTACACCCGCACAAAGCTGGAGGGGCTCCAGCGGAGCCTCAGTTTTACATCAGTGCGGGGTTCAGACCTTGGCTTCTCCTTGTTCTTCCCCTGCCGCAGCCAGACTGCCCCGCAACACCCCCAGCTCCCTGCACCTGCCGCGGAGGGACCTTCCCCAGGTGGCACCGCCTGGTCCCGGCACAATCCCAGCGCTCGGGGCGCTGGAGGTGTGCAGGCACGCCGGGAGAGAGGCTGGCAGAAAACCCTTCTGCAGCACTTCAGAGAGCTGGGCCTTATCAGATCCTACAGCCCGACATCCACCGAGCCAAGCTCAGCTCTTGGTGGCTTCTAGAGAAGAAAAGGAAAGCAAAGCAGCGCGTTTAAAGGCGATGAACGCAGGCACCTCTCGCCCGCACCCCCCTGCCCTTCCCCCTCACATCTGCACAGCTCTGTGAGCGCGGTGTCAGTTCATAGCAGTCACAGAAAGTCCCCACACTTCCCCCTCTTCAAATCCAGCGTCTGCTATCCCTGGAGCTCCCACTAGCCCGGCTCGGGCTGTCCGTGAAGACGCTGCATGGCTGGGACGGGAGGGAAGCTCCAGAGGGGAACTCACACTCCCAGCTGAGCTCCACGGGTGTCCCACCAGCAAAGCCCTCCCAGCCACAGATTCTGAGAGGCTTTGACCCCTCTCTGCTCTCTTCACATCCAGGTGAGCCCAAAACTCACCCCTTCCTCATCCCCTCCAAGCCCTATAATCCCCAGTCTTCCAGGGATGTGAGAGTCCAAACCGAGGGAAAATGTGCTGGCACCAGAGAGGAAAACTTAGAGAGGACAAACCCAGCAGAAAGCAAAAACCCAGCGGTATTTTGAAAACGAATTTTCCCTGCTGTGTGAAGTAAACCAAGGAAACCTCAAAGCAAGACCATAAACGATCTCTTCTCATCTCTGTGTGTCCCCAGACCTCAGGCACCTCTGCATTACCCAGGGCATTTGGAGCTGTGAGCAGCGTCTGTCACATGGTGCTTTCTCCAGGGGAAAAGTGTGTGCACTGAGATGCCTTGTTTTAGCCCACATTATATTATTTCACTATACATTTAAGCACAGAAGAAGAAAAACAGGGTTATATTTCACCTTCACCCAGTTTTTTTGAGCAGAGTTTCGCAAGAAAGCCAAAAGGACTTCAAAGACCAAGTTCCCCAGAAATCTAATGAAAATTAAATTCCCTTCCTCTATCTCAGCACAAACCTTATCCTGTGGTGGTATCTGGCATGTGACAGGGAAAATCCAGAAAAAATATATCAAGTGATCTCTATGCTGATAATGTTTTTAAAGATTATTCAGCCATGCAGCCTCACCAAGGGCTTCATGTGCCTGTGTCATGCTGCACTGTGGTTGCTCCGGTGCCTGCGCTGTCTGAACGTGGGCACAGCCCCGTGGGCTTTGCCAGCCTGGAGCAAACACCCTCCACAAGGGGCTGGTTTGTGGGGAGACCCAGCAATTACCACCAAAACCCCTCAAACCCCTGAAACCGTCCTGCTGAAAAGAAAGTGGAAAACTTGGTGCAAATGTAAGTCAAGGCAAACACAGGGGTGGTGGGCTCAGGGCTCTTCCCAGCCCTCCCAGACCCTCTCCAGTCCGTGTCCCACCCCGTCCTCACGTGTGGGACCTGGCAGCCCCAAACCCTGTGAAACAAGGCAGAGAATGAGTTAAAAACCACCAGCTTGGCCTGCCAGCCCTCTTTAGCTC
Organism: Irena cyanogastra; assembly: GCA_013397155.1. NCBI lineage: Eukaryota > Metazoa > Chordata > Aves > Passeriformes > Irenidae > Irena > Irena cyanogastra. The sequence goes on along the minus strand of VWZV01001566.1, from coordinate 17,460 downwards.
AGGCTGTCTCCCCAGGACTTCCTGCCGCTTGTCACTTAGGGCTGGGGACGTCAGACTTTGTCACGCAAGAGAGAATCGCTGTTAATGGGTTTCTTTCATCAGAACGACCTGAGCTTTTTAATTTCTGCAGCGGTTGGCTTCATTAAAAGCCCTTCCCCATCTGCCCACAGCTGTCACGGAGAGGAAACCAGCGAACAATAGCTCATACCTTAGAGAACAGGAAGGTGGTTTCTACCTTCACCCAGGCACTGACTCAAAGCCTCCCGAAGCCAGTGGGCGGATTTTCACCCAACTTCAAACAGCCCCAGCCCTCATCCCAAGAAATCTCTCTGAGAAGCCTTAATCACCCCAACCTGTGAACTTTGGGGCACAAAAGGCACTGCTGGGGTTGGAGATCCTGCGCTGCATTTCCAGCTGGGCCAGCACTGGCCTGCAGGTCAGTATTTATGGAAACTGCAGAGCCCAGCACGGTGAAATGGTGGCAGCTCCTGACCTTGGGCACTCCTTGTCAGCAGCGCCAGGGTTTTAACGCTGGATCGGGTTTCAGAATCGGTTAACTCCGGTATTGAACACGACATGATGTAAACATTGACAGATCACCTACGATCCTGATGTAATAACAAGATCTGTATCAGCATATCAAACAAACTGTCCCATTGAACACTTCCCAGCTGGAAGAGCCGACGTGAATTTGACACTTTAGGCCAGTAATAAGAAGCATACTGGAAGTTTTGGGTGTTTCCTTGGAATGCAGACAGCGAAACAGTGTGTGCCACACGAGCTCAGGCCCTCAGAGCTATGATTTAAAGACATGCTTTCTGCATTAAAATATTTCAAAGACCAAACAGAGTCTGCTCTTCCTTCTAGGAGTGTGCAACCTGATGTGGCTTCCCAAGCCGGGACCAGGATGGGGTTTCCAGGCTGTGGAGAGGGAGTTCCAAAAAGCAGCTGATTTCCTCAGATTACTGACCTGCAGAATATAAAGTTGAGCAAAGGTAGAAAGGGGCTCCAGGAACTTCATGCCTCGAGTGATGCCAAAATCTCAGAGCTGAGAGATCTGATTTTAAAAAAAACGCTCTCTGGGGTAAGTGAGAGCCCCAGTTCCGTGATTTCTCTGCAGATGGAGTTAGATGAGAGGTGAGGAGCTGCACAGCCTGCTCCCAGCCCTGCTGGGCTCCGAGCTGGGTGTCACGCTCATCCCCAGCCCCTGGCTCAGCCCCGTGCTGCCGGGGGCAGGCAGAGCAGATGTTGGGAAGTGGCTCGGCCTCCCCGGGAGCCTGGCTGCGGAATGCTGGCGGCAAGCTGGAGAGGAGGAAACGCCGAGGGACATTCGTGAGCACACACACACTCTGCAGATCACTGCCTCAGCTCCAGACAGGAGGAGACGAGAGCCAGGAGAGGGGGCACGGGCTGGCACAGCAGCTTGAGCCACACTCAGCCTCCTTCAAAGCATCTGACATCCCCCTGGCATTCCACCATCCTCCCACCAAGGCTCAGCCCAAGTATTCCCAGCCTAACTCCAGGGCTGAGCCAAGCTCACCAGGAGCAGTCCCTGCACATAAAGCCGTGGCTTAGTCTCTACACGTCCGTGAGAAGGGACCACAAGAAAGGAATCAGCAGTGGATAAAACTCTGTCTCAATGTGCAAAACACCTTTCAAATCCCTCCCGTAGCCCTCGAAATAGGTACTTCAGAGAGACACGCCAGTCCTCTGCACAGGCTGGAATTTTTTCCCAGTCTGAGTCTCGGCTAGACTATCAAGTCCCAGCATGTGCTCCAGAAAGAAGCCACATGTGAAACTCCTGTGTTATGGGAACAGCAGGCCTGTCCCTTGCAGCTGACGCCAGGCTGGTTTCATCTCTGCACACCTCTAACACAGGGCAAGAACATCGCTCAGCTTCTCCCTGCAACCCCACCTCCAGCTCTCCATCTGCCACGGGAAATGCCCAGCCGAGAAGAATTCGGTGCAGCCCCAGCGCCAGGGGAGGAGGGAGGGGAGGACAGTGCAGAGCTGGGAGCTGGAAGGGGGCTGGAAGGGACTCAAACGTGATGCGGGATGACGGAGGTGCCCTCCGAGCCCCGGTGAGCGCCAGCCCCACCGCTAAAGCCAGAGCCCAGGAGTTCACAGGAGGCAGCGGGAGGGAAATGTTGGGAGGCACCGTCCCTTGTGCTGCCGAACAAAGTCAGGCACAGATAACTCATTATTCACATGTTTGAAGTTGGCCTGCTTACGCCATTTGGAAGGAGAATCAGTCACGGCCGGGCTTTGCTTTGGTTTCCTCTGGCTTTCGTGAGACACTGCTGCTACTGTCTTTCTGCAGCTCGGGGAGAAAGGGGAGTGTGGCGCAATGCGCCCCGGCTCGCATGTCCTGGCACAGCCTTCACACCAACAACCAAAGGAAAATAATATTTAAAGGGGTGGGGGAGAGAATTAGGAAGGAGGAAAAAAAGAGAAAAAAGAAAAAAAGGCTGCTAATTTATAAAGCTTTTTTAGCTGGTGGTGGTCTGAGATGAATTGGCTGCCTCTAAAAGGATGAAAATAAATATCCCTCTTTTTGAAGGAAATAGGCTGGCTCCAGGCCAGCTGGCAGGAAGCACAGAGATATGTTGCATTTACAGTAGGTTTTTTAGTGTCTGAAGCTCCAGCAGCGGGAGAGATGTTCGTTCTAGGCGGGCTGGGATTGATTAGAAGGCTTTGGGAGCCCCTGATCTCCTCTCACTCCTGGGTTATGCTGAGAGCTCGCCTCTGCCTCTCTCCCTGCCCACTCTGTGCCCACCCCAGCAAGTCTCTGATAAACCTGGTCAGGTCTTTGATTAGGCTGGGAAAACTGAGCCCTCTGGAAGGAAAACAAAGCAGGGCATTAATTTAAACAAAAATCCAGGATAGTGCTTACAAAAGCTCCGGGGATGCAGGAGCTGTGGCCCATTCCCAAATCAAAGGGAACATCATGCCCGAATTTCCACACAACTGTGGCTCAAATGCCTGAAGGACACAGGATCCCTATTCCCAGGGTTTCAAGAGTCTTTCTGGATTTGCAAAAATATTTGAAGCCCTGCAAAACACAGGGAAAGCTGAGAGTATTCTCAGCAGTGGGTAAAATTCATCAGGTTTAAGTGTTCAGCCCACTTGTGCCTTGCTGAAAATCCCCACCAGTGCTTTCCTGCCTTTTTCCATCCGTAAGAACTCTGAAAATCTGCCCCTGAGACTGCAGATGACAGAGTGGGGGTTAAAAGTTGTGATTTACAGATATGAAAGCTGCGGCCCGGGTGTCACAGCGCAGCAGGTGGGTGCACATCTGCGGGAAACCGGGCAGCTTTCAGAACAGGGTGCAAAAACCACCAGCCCCGACGGCCTCTCTGCAGTCACTCCCCATTCCAGGAAGGCAAAATTCACTTACGGGCTGTGATCTGGCTCTCATGGAATCAGGCAAACTCCCTGATTCCGAGATTTCTGAGCTGGGCGCTGGGAGGAAGCAGACAGATCTCAAGGACATCCAGCTGGTATTGCCTCAGCCCCAGCTGAGATCAGATGTTCAGATTCCATAGATCCATGGAGAGATGCCAGTCCCAGAGAGTTCCTGCTGCTATCTAACAACCTGGACTGGGACCTACCAGTAGAGCTGGTTTCTCCCAGTTCACAACCTGTTCCATTAGGGCAAGCACATCAAATTCCTTGGGGTGACACTGGCTGAGGACACCGTGCCCGGGATGGGGAGGACCAGCTGCTGGGCTCAGCCCTGTGCATGGAATGTGCCGTGGTTCAGCTGATGGAGCTGAGATGTCCCTGGCGCTGTGGGGAGGGAGCAGGGATTTGCCAGCCTGGCTGTGCCCTCGGGAGCAGACACGGATTTTCCCCAGGTTTGAGGATGCTGAGCGCTGCTTTTCCCCTCAGACAGAGCTGGAGCTGAGCCCTGGCATTTGAATACTGATCCCCTGGATCCCAGCACTGAGCTGCAAGCTCCATCTCCAGAGCCTGGCTGGTGCTATCCTGCTGGATAATTCCAGCTCCTGCTGAGCTTTGCACTGGAAGGAGGAACCCCAGAATGATGGCGCCTGCACAGCTCCCTCATCCTCATCCTCATCCTCACCCTCATCCTCATCCTCCCTGCAGCGCTGCTCCCCAAAGCCAGGGAAGCAGAGCTGACCATGGGGAAAGGCGTTCCCTGCTCCCACAGCTGATTTGGAACGGGGACCCTCCCAGCACAGCGGTCCCCATCCCAGTGCCACCGTCCCCAGAGGCTGGGAAGGGCACCAGGGGCACTCCCTGCTCGCTGTGCTCCTCTTCCTCCTCCTCTCTCTGCCCCGCTCCCCCTGCAGCACGCAGAGACACTGGAAGGAGTAAGAGAAAATAATGCAAGCTCATGTCTGAGCCCCTTCCGCTGCAGGAGGTGATTTATCTCTGCCTGCCTGCAGGACAGGTGACTGCGCTCGGCAGCGGAAGAGAAGGGTCTCAGGAGCTGAATTTCATTTCACTCTGAGTCAAATCCTCTTCCTCCCTCCGCCACATCATTAAAGTGATTGGTTGCACTGATAAGCCCTTTCAGGAGGGAGAAACAAGATGTGTCCTGCCTGCCATCTGATGTGATCTTGTGGTTTTGGTTGATAGTTCTGGTCCTTTAGCTGTTGTCTTCCCTGAAACGAAACTTGCCTTTTAGCACTGGCTGTTTTCTTTTCCCTCTCTCCTTTTCAATCCGTGACCCTTCACTCTGTCCTCCCGAGCTCCTGAATCCTGCCCGAGGGAGCTGAGGCCACGCTGCATTAATAACCCTGCAAATCCTCCCTGCCAGCATCCTCCACACCCCCTGCTGCCTCCCAGGAATTACAGACAGGTAAACTGAGGCACGGAGCAAATGCTGCTCCTTTGGGAGGGACAGAAGGTCACCAATGGCCTTGCTGCAATGCTCACAAAAATTCCTTTCTGGTGCCACCTGCATCCCAGCCCAGCTCACTCCTCCTCCTGCACAGCTCCCTTTGGATCATGCCACTGGATCCAGCAGGAATTTCTTTCATTGTGTCTTTGAACAGCCCCTGACACAACCCCACACAGAGCACCACCAACATCCTCCTGGAAAAAACCTTCAATGCCACTAAATCCCGCAAATATCCCTAGGTGACCACCAGATCCCAGCAGAAAACCCTTTTGATCAGTTTAGTCTCTCCCAAATACAGGATCAATGCCCATTTCTCCATGCTGAATTATTTCCAAAGCCACCCCAAGGCCAGGTTTGCCTCTTCCACCCCAGCTGAGAACTGTGCCCTGGGGTTTTCCCCAAGCTTTCGAAAGCAGGAGCTGTTGCAACCAATCCCAACAAAGATTCCTTTGTAGGACGCAAGCAAAAATAATTTCTCTGTTCTGACTCCCGATATTGCTGCACTTTCAGAAAATATTGGTCGTTCTCAAGCGAAATGATTTTGAAGTTGTTACGCAGCAGGCAACTGGAAAAGAGAGGTGGAATTTACTGCATGTGGCGAATAAAATAATTAGAGGAGTGCATTTACTGGAGCCCAGATAATTTCAGCTGCTCTGTCACTCCTTTTGAGGCCGGATTGCAGCCTCGAGCTGCAGCACCAAAGGCCCTGGTGATGCAGACCCCGTGCTTGGAGCACTGTCAGGCAACTTCCATCCCTGCTCTGCTCTCCCCAGGGAATTCTCCACACCCTGGAGTCCCCTGGGACATCCCCGTGTGCCCAGAGTTTCCTCCAACGGCCTCAGCCCTGCCAGAGCTCAGGCAATAGGGAAGCCATAAAGGGCCACTCAGGATTTCCTCCTCTTCCTCACCAGGGCTCCAGGAGTGGGAAATCAGCTTGGTTTAAGTACTGAGTATTAAATTAGAACAGATTACAGCAATTTGACATGGACAAATCACTGTCCAGGAAGAGCTGAGGTCATTTATTTATTGAAATTATCTTGGATTGATTTTGTTGCCTTTTTTTTTTCTCCTATTTTTTCCTTTTTTTTTTTTTTTTTTTTTTTTTGCCATTTCCCTTTTTTTTTCTCCTTATTCCCAGACAATCTGGGAACTGTCTGTGTATTTATTTCTAGCTAAGGACAAGCAGGGGAATAAAACAAAGACCTCAATAATACCCAAAACTATCACCCCACGGGAGCACTTCAGCACCAAGTCTGCTTTTAATTACAGAAAACATCTCCAGCTCAAGTTTTACGCAGCCCCACGAGGGAGCCTTTTGGCCAAGATAAAGATCTGGAATTGGACAATACTGGCACAGCCCACCCCTGTCCTGGGTCTCCACTCAAGCTTCTGAGAGGCACAAGACTCTCCAATAATTTATTTTCCAAGCACTTCCCAAATCTCCGAGGATAAATGTGCAGAAAGCACAGGATCCCTGCCTCAAGGTCCAAAGATTGCCCCTGGGAATTTGGGAACAGGGGATCATTTTGCCCCTGCTCCTCTTTGGCTCCCATCCCATAACCCCACTCCATCTTCCTCATCCTCAGCTATTTTAGGCTGTTCCCACTGACCCACACTCGTCTGCCACTCAGTAAATCCCAATTTCCCTGTGTCCCTGGATTGGGAGAGTTTTATTTCACCATCTCCAGGTTCCTGGAGCTGCCATCCCAGAGAACATCATCCCAACCTTCCCACAACACTCCCAAACCAAGATTTCTCCTTCCCAGTCCATCTTTCTCATGGTTTTTTGCTTTTTTACCGTGTAAAAAAGCCAGGAGTTCACAATGCATGAGGTGAGGGCAACCAGCACCGTGGGGACAGCGATGCCACAAACACCTGCACAGGAGGGACAAGGGGGTGCCACCCCCTGCACACCCCAAACTCCCCATTCTGCACACCCCAAACTCCTCATTTCTGCACACCCTGAACTCCTCATTTCTGCACATCCCAGTCTGCTCGTTCTGCACACCTCAGGCTCATTCTGCACACTCCAGGCTCATTCTGCACACCCCAAACTCCTCATTTCTGCACACCTCAAACTCCCCATTCTCCACACCCCAAACTCCTCATTTCTGCACACCCCAAACTCCCCATTCTGCACACCTCAAACTCCCCATTCTCCACACCCCAAACTCCTCATTTCTGCACACCCCAAACTCCCCATTCT
>VWZV01001565.1:7887-41092 GCA_013397155.1 Irena cyanogastra | reverse complement strand
ATGAAGTAACAGTGTAGATCTGAGTTTGCTATTCATGCTCCAGCATGTCTAACCTGACTCATTGTGAAGGACCAAGGAGGTTCTTTCTTTGTGGTCTTTAACTGACCTGAAGCACACACTTTTTTAACAGATGAAGGGAAAATAATGGTCCTGTCACAAGAACTTGCTTATTAAATCAATGCATTTAAGTATGTTTGACTTTTACATTTAAATATATTTCTCATTTCACATAGTTCTGCATTTGACAGTTTGACTTACAGTGAATGAATACCAATTTATTATTATTTTTCAGAAGTCAGTAGATGTATATAAAATAGTATCTCTAACACTTCATGTTTTCCTTCTGTCCTAGCAGGATGCTTCTGCTGGTGATCGGCATCGCTTCTATACAGATATGTCGTGTCCAGTCTGTTTGCAACAGGCTACATTTCCTATAGAAACAAATTGTGGACATCTCTTTTGTGGTAAGCAAGAAAAGCTCCTAGTTCCAAAGTTAAAACCAAAAGAGAAATACAAACTTTTGGCACTACCTCAGGCAACCTAATTCAAAGCTTTGTTTGCTTTTAACTGTTTATCATTACATCTGCAAAAGAAATAATTTTTTATAAATAGTTGAGAAAATAAATTCATGAATAAACAGTCACTTTAAGAGTGTGCTGCACTGTTTTCTATGCTATCAGGAATGAAACTGGTTAATTTTAAAATGTCAAAGGGTATAATTTGTTTCCAGTTTAGTAAAAAACTGAAGAGGTTGAAGAACATTTGGGAATGTACCATTAAAAAAAACCCTATTTTAGAAAGAAAAAGATATTCTTTATCTCACAGAATATTTTTTTCTAAGAAGTTCTACAGAATTATGGGTAAGTGCACAGTTGATTAAAGTGGTTGCTTTTGTGTTTTTTTGAAGCTATGTTTCTATACAGGCATCCTATGTAGCATTTTGCTTCCTCTCCTTCAGCTTCCCAGTAGAATTCTTTCATTGCATTCATCTGTTTTTTTGAAGTATATAGTGTATACCATGCCTAGTTGTTTAAATGAAAAGACGAGCAAGTTTGGAAAACAGATAAAATACTTACATTTTTATGTTTGTCTTTCTCTGTTGAAACTGATGATGATAAAGCCAAGTTTTTAGGATAAATTTTACACCTCCTGACATTTTTGTGACTTCTAAATTTTAAACTGGTAAAAATCTTAATTATTTTCTTCTTCACTTAGTGGTTAAAAATTTGTTGTGTTTTCAGGAAATAATGCCTTAAAATTACTGATTCAGTTGAACCTATTCAGGATTTTTCTCATTAACAGCATTGAATTTGAAGGTGCTAGTTCTTGGTATCTTCAGTGAATGCTGTACACAGAATTACATCACAAACTGTGGATTCAACCTACCTGCTTACATACACTTTCTGTTGTTTCCCTTGCCATGTAACATATTATTTCAAGCGATGCGCTTTTCATCTCAGAAGTTTAAATGTGTGTACCTTACCTTCACCAGGTTCCTGCATCATTGCCTACTGGAGGTATGGCTCATGGCTGGGTGCCATCCGCTGTCCCATCTGCAGACAGACGGTAATATTTTAAGTCATCATGGACCTGTCGGTTTGGCTGTCTAGGATAGCCTGCCACAAGGCACTTACATGTGAGCTGCAGTAGTGAGGCTGGCAGATAAAGAAGTCTGAGAAACTGAAGAAATGTAGAGGCATATGAGAGACAGGAATGGTGGACATTCCCTTTTTCTGACTTCTTGTTTTGACACATGGCTCAAAAAATTCAGATTGTTCCTGCAACTCAGACATAAGTGAACTGCGCTGATAACTCAGCTATTTTTCTGTAAAGAGTATATGAAAACAGAAAATTGTGAGATTTTAACTATGATCCTTTCATGCTTTCTGTTCAGGATGTTGTTTAACTTCTTTTACCAGCATTTGCATCTGAAAGGCCTGGCTGTTTTGGTAGACTGCCAATAGCAGCACACTACTGGTTCCTGAGAAATAGCCTCTCCCTTCCCTCTGTCCCTACCGAAAGACCTGTCCATGTCAATTTCTTATTTTGGCCCTATTTTCAGCTTGTATGCATTATTAGTTTCATCTTTGTAGAGCAAGCATTAACTTACTTCCTACGCAACTTACTTACATTGTCAGTTTGAAATATGTTCCTGCAACTCATTAAGGCTTAGGATCTCTGAGTCTGATAAGTGTACATTTTAGCAAAAGTACATCTTTATTTTAACAGTGTACAAACTACAAAGCTAGTAACTTCTAATGAATTATGTAACTCATGCCATTGCCCCTCCATTATATCCTGCTTTGATTGTGTCTATCAGCAGAACAAATGACTGTAAGAAGACAGTTGAAGGAAAGAAAAATAGATGTGGCTGGAAGAAGAATGTGTAGGTTTAGAGTGTAGCCAGTGAGGAAAAAGACACAAGTAATAGGTGGGAAAGGTGGAAAAGGGGAAAATAAGTGATTTTTTTATTGTCTTTCCTAATATATATTTTCATTTACATTCCTCTGAGTAACAGGTATATTAGGTGGCACTGTTTGCATGGTTATGCATTCATTCTCACCTGGTTTATAAATGGGGAAGGGAAAGATGTATATGTGAACATGAGTCATACAACAGGTTTGTGGCAGGACCAGAAGTTGAATGTAGATCTGCTCATGGTCTCGTTTCTAAATGTGACTGCCACACAGATTTATGTTTAGTTGCCAGGTATAGAGGAAGCTTCTGAAGATGGTAATAATTTCAAGTGCTGTGCCTTCCCTGTTTCCCATGATAATCTGCATTTTATTCCTGTACATTGCTTCCAAATAGAAGTCTCAAGGTTTCAGCAACTCCTATGCAGAAAGATAACATACATAAGGTCATATTCACATATATCTTATTTCTCTATATTTGCATGAAAGTTAACTCAAGAACAGAGCAAAATTCTCTGTCCTTACAAAAGAGTTGAAGGTTAATATCTTTTTCTTCATCTCCGTATGAAGATCCATATGCAAAACCATGAGTTTTGCTGCATGTTTGTTGTCATGCAAGGCAATCCTAAATATAGAAAAAGAAAGGCCTCACTGATTGCTTTATTTGATTTTCAGTTTAGGAAAGAAAATTAGATTCATTTGGTAAATTAACTTTGTTTTCCAAATCATCTGTCCCACTTATGAAAGCATTTAGGTGTTTAGGAAGCCTCTCTTAAAAGGAAGGTTATTTTGGAAGGTTATTTATTTTAAGGCTTTTTTTAACAATCACTTTAAAAATTAATATTCTGTAAGGAGTAGTAAGCAATTATTAGTTAAAATTTAATAGCAGTATCCATGCTAGTAATTTTCAGTTTATTCTCCTATTAATTGTTCAACTAAACCAAAGATTTTTTTATAGAGTTAACAGAAGATGCCTCTTTTACAGTTGCATGTGTAACATAATCTCCCTGCTGTGCCTAGGTAACATTATTCTTACCACTCTTTGGTGAAGATCAGCAGGGTGCAGCCCAAGTGTTTCAAGATGTTAATGATTACAATCGAAGATTCTCAGGACAGCCCAGATCAGTAAGTTTTGCGTAAATTTAGGTGGAAGTCAGTGATGTCAGGAGGGCTTGAAAGCATTTTTTTTGTAGTTTTGTTTTTCCCCCCATTCTTTCTTTTTCTTTCCCTGGGATATGGATTTTCTCTTCCTGATGCTTAGGCCCTAGGCAACTTTTCTTTAGGAAATTCATGTTGGAATGGTTAGGCCAAGCCCAAGACCTCAGAATTATTTATTTGTCATTTTTGAAAATGTATGGAAACTTACTTTTTTCTTGTGAGTGAGAATCTAATAAGTCTTGAGTTTTCTCAAGTGTTCACGTGTTAAGTTGATCTTTAGATATGGGTCATTATTTTGAAAGGATCAATAATTAGTCAGTAAAAATACTTAATTAAATACATGACCTGCAAGGAAGAATATTCACTTCATTGATGTTTTTACACTGGCAAGAAGAATCTGAAGTTCTACTCTGTACTTTTCTCCTCAAAGAGCTATATACTGTCTTGATTTTTTTATTTTATTCCCTAGATTGTATTACAGTCTTTATTCTCCTCTCTGAGTGAAGAAAAACAGATTTTTTTTTTTCTAGAAATAGCTAAGAGGAGTGGTCAAAGTTCTACAGATGTTAGAAAGTCACAATGTTAGCGAGTCAGGCTCAACTTGTGAGCTCATCTCGTGTATGCGTGTCCTGTCCCACAAGGTGAAATGCATATACATGCATACTAGTAACCTCCCTGCTTGTCTTCATTTGTAATGGGATTTGGATGTAGCAAGAAGACATTAGGAACAAAAATATACAGCACAAGGAACAAGAAGAGAGAGGAGTGTTTTTCTAATTCACAAAATGTGTGGATTTTGTCCAGAAGAGGTTGAAAATACCTTTTAGAGACTCCATTAGACCTCTCTGTGAGCTGTGTCTAGTCCCCAGTAACCTGTCTGAGGTCATCCCAGAAATCTGTACTAAAGCCCTAATTGGATTTGATAAATTGTCTTTGATTTATACACAATGTTACTGTGTATAAAATTTCTTTCTCAAAAACTTTTTCAGCTATGGCAGTAACTCCTTTTAATGGAGTTTAATGTCTCTGTGTAGAAACTGTGTACCATAGAAGGGAACCAGTATAAAAAAAGTTTCAAAGTTCACCCCTCCCTACTGGTCACAACTCATCACAAAAAACCCAGGTATTTTCTATTGAGCAGTCTCTTGCTAAGCTGGCAGAATCATAGTTGCAAAATGGAAAGGAGCCAGGAATGGATTCATTTAAAGGTTCTTTAGTTTACTTTGAAGCTTCATCTATCCTTTGGAAACTTGTGTGAATCACTGGTTATACACCAGGAGAGGGGGTATTGTGTTTCTGAAAAACTGTAACCTATTCTACTTCACCTATTAGGTTTTTTCTTGTCGTCCTGTTTTGTCTTGCATTCTGATCAATATTTAACTCCAGCTGACCTGTTTGCTGTTTCTCACTTTCCCAGTCATTTGTTTTTCTCTAGTATTCATTGCTTTTCTTTCATAATAGATAGCAGTATATTTTCTAGTGATGTATATTAATTATAGAATAACACAGTTTAACTGTTATTATTACTTATTATTTATAGAATAAGACAGTTTAACACATTATAGAACAACAGAGTTTAACTGTTTCTTGAAAGCATTCTAATGACTTTCTACCCAGTAAAACTAAACTCATTAACTCATCCTGGATTTTGTTTTAATTCCTATAAACTAACAGATGTAATATATTAGTAAAAACTTCAGTTTAGCATGGACGAGTTGTTAAAGCAAAATACTAACTTTGAGATTCTTTCTTTATAGATTATGGAAAGAATTATGGATCTCCCCACTTTATTGCGACATGCTTTCAGGGAGATGTTTTCCGTAGGGGGCCTCTTCTGGATGTTTCGCATCAGAATATTCCTCTGCCTGATTGGAGCCTTGCTGTACCTGGCTTCACCGCTGGATTTTCTTCCTGAAGCTCTGTTTGGAATTCTGGGGTTCTTGGATGATTTCTTTGTCATTTTTCTGCTGCTGATATATATCTCTATCATGTACAGAGAAGTGGTAACACAGCGTCTAAATAGATGAAATGGACAAAAGTGACTTAAAAGCAGAGTCAGTTGTGGAATGTTTTAAAAAGAAAACTATAACATAAGTATGATATAGCAAGGTGCCTGTGTAGTAACAATTTCTTAGCTGGTTATGTTATACAAACATAAAGGGTTAGTATATGATGATGCTTAACTGGAATCTTAAATTTGTGTATTACATATGCTTCATAAGGATCAGGTTAGTTTTATAATGTTGTAATAAACCATCTACTTCCACCTGATGAACAACTGTGTGTAATGAAAGCAGGAAACACTTTTTTTGATGTGTTGTGGTTTGTGAAAAAGGAGTTCTAGTAAAGTACTTCGAACAATGAGCCCTTTGCATAATCTAGATGTGTAAGAAAATTCAGAAAATCTTCACAGTACAGTTATCATGGCTAAATTGTTTGATGTGTCCCTGTTGTGGGCTAGAGTTTTTTGAAATAAAAGTTGCTTTGTTTGTCTTTGTGGAAGAAGAAACCCAAGGACCGCATTACAATTATTACCCTGCATTTTGCTGTTGTCCACATGCTTCAGAAAAATAAGGATAATACCTTGGTATTGCTTGAACTGCACTATATACAGTTGCATGCAATTTGTACCATTTTATTTTTGTATTTGGGAATATACACACAGTGTCTGTTCTACATTGAGAAACCAGTATTATGCGCCTCACACTCATTAGTGCTCTATTTTTTTAAGTGAGAGCATGGTTTTTCTGTTCAGACTTTTTTATTTGGTAAGTATATATCTTAGAAGCAGATGTTTTGTGTGCTTTGGGTCAATGCAATAGGTCTGAAATGCAACTTAGCATTTTGGTAGACACATTAAAATATTTGGCCAATTGGAGAGGACACAAATTCCAAATAGTGGTTGAAAAAAAGAAGTCAGAACTGAATGTTTACAATACATGTACATGTACTTGTATGTGTACAGTATAGATGTTTATCCAAATGTACATTCTGCAATATATGTGTACTAAACAACATAGATACTGGGGTGATTTTCAGTTGGAGTTTCTTGTTTGGTTGGTTGTTTGATTTGGATGTCAATAGAAGAGGTTCCGAATTACCGTGAAAATTACAAAATAGTGTGTGATAAGGGACCATAAAAAAATCTTGAAAGTGTTTTCAAAAATACCAGGGTATTAATTATCCTTAAAGCTGATTTTTTTGTCATGTTGAATTTGATAATAGGCTATCATATCTATACAAGTAATTTGACAATGCTTTCATTTTGAGCAATTATCATGACTATAAAGGTCCAGGATATGCCAGATCATTGTACTTTTTAGCTAGAGGAATGATAATTGCAATTTAACTTCCTGAGTACTTGAAAGACAGTGAATTAATAGGTGATTCTTAGTGTGTTTACATATATAGGTGAGACTTAAAATGAAAGGGACCTTTTCACCGCTTCTGTGTTTTACCCATGCAGGTGTCTTTCCACAGCTTCTACCGCTTAGATGTGTACAGGAAGATGATAGAGCTGAAACCTCAGGTGTCAGTCATTGAGGGTGCAGATTGTCCTTCAGTGTCAGTGTTCTAAATGACATTCATTTAAAACTAAATTCACTGATTCTTCATTTGAAAATGTAGTTTTGGAAATGAAAGGACATTTTACAAATGAACTGGAAAGCTAAACTTTTCTTTGTTGCTATTTTTTAGAGATGGGCAAGAAGAGAAAAGGGAAGTGAAGCAAGGTTTGGGGGAAGACAGTGAGAGAGAAAATTGCATTTTTGGAAGCAAATGCTTGCTAACTTTTCTTGAGCATCTTGGTTGAGCTTTTCACCTTGTGTTGGCATTGCTAATGTATGGTGATGTTTTAGTGGCTACCTCAGTTAAAACTCTTTAAGGTGTTATTGAGTAAAAGTGAGATATTCGTAGGCTGTTAGGTGCATTTACAAAGCAAGATAGTTTCGGATGTTACGTAAGACCAGATTTCATGGTTTTGCTGTAAGGATTGTTTTTTGTTTTGGGGTTTTCTTTCCCAAGAAATCTAGCTGAAAACAAATCCCAAAAATTCTTTTTTGATTGAGTAGATTCAACACCTTCTTTTCTCCTGGAGTTTAAGTTGTAGGTCTGCTTAGAGAAGAGTGTGAACTGCTCATGTAGAGTAATTGGAGTTTGTTCATGGAATTTGTTGATCTAGTACCTCATCCATACTTTTACCCTATGATTATAAGTTTCCCATTACTCTCTAAATCCAGAGTGAATATAAATGCACATGAAGCCGCTTACTGGTTGGTTTTCTTTGAATTTCCCAATTCCATGTGCTACTGTGAAGTTCATGTGGAAATTCCCTATCCCATCTAAGGGAATCCTGTGTATCTGAAATCATACACAAACTACATCTGAAAGACTGTATGAAGTTTCCCTGTGTTCTTTTTCTTCAGTACATTTCTGATAGCCAGAAGGGTTTCACACAGAGGCTTCTGCTTACTTTTGAGAATTGAGTAACATTGTAATCTTAAATTCAGCACATTAAATGCTTGACAGAATTAGGACCGTTCTTTTCAGCTATATGCGTGCTTGCTTGTGGATATTCTTTATTGGTTCTGCAAGCCAATGATAAACAGTATTATGACTTGTTCAAGCCCTTTTGTGTAATGCAAAGATGCATCTGTCCTGTAACACATGCGCTGCTCCTTTCCACAAATCTGAAATAGCTATAAGTTAGCTATCTTGGGTACTTATCTTGAGCTTAATCTAAGCTCTAGAACTCCCAAGAAGCTGGAGATTAAAGTATGAGCATGTAGTATGCCTGAACTGTGTGCTGCCAAGTTGTTCTGGCAGCAATGTGAAAGGTAAGGGTTAGGGCTGAAAACTGGCTTCAGAATGTGAAGGAAATATGTGATGCTGTGTGTGCAGAGTGACTGCAAACATCGCTGTGGTTTTGCCTCCTGAGATGGGGCAGGCGTGTCACTAAGGGGAGAAAATTTAAAAAAGGAAAACTATAGCAGGAAGAGGTATGGGGATAAAACACAGTTCTTAAAAGATCACATGGGCACCAAAAGCTATGTGAAATATTTGATTGTTCTAGCAATATTAACAAAGAGGAAAACAAAAATTATACTTAATAGCTCTTACAAAATAACCTGTAGCATCTTGAGGCCTAATGATCATCGCTGTATAGGGCGATCCATTTTTGTGCTGTTTGTGTGCCACACCATTGATGTCTGTGAGGATCAGGCGCAACAGTGTGGTTTGGGGATACAATTTTGCCGTAAGTTTCATAGAACTGTAGCAGTATCTTACACTAGATTTTTAAGACAAAAGAATTTAAAACTACTTGTTGTTACTTTTAATTATAATAAATTGCTGTTAAAGAGATTCTCTTGAATTATTTTATTTTATTGACTATCTGGATGCAATATTATTTCCCCTTTTTCCACTTCTGTGTGTTAAAGTTGTAAGTGTGGTGTCTCAACCTTGAGGGGAAAGGAGTGTTCAAGATTTGTTGGTGCTCATGGTCAAAAGGAATGACAAAAGTCCAAGAGTCCACAAAAACTCACAAAGTTCTATTAGTAGATTACATACTTGGCTTGGAAATTGGCATAAATTAGGACCTAAGCTCCTCTGTGAACACGTGGCAGTGGGTTTTGAACAGAGGGGTAAGGTGAAAGAGGAGAGAAAAAGACAGAAAGTAATTAAGAGGGGGAGAGAGAAAAAAAGAGAGAGGGAAAGAGAAATCACCAGTTGTAGCTCCAGCATCAATCCAGCTGTATTGTCCTGGCGGTGTCCACATGTGGGCTTGATTGGAATACCTTTTATAAATAAATCTCTGCATCTTGGAGATAAGTTTCTTACTTTCTATGCAAATTAGTAATTGTGTACAGTCCATTCCTCTAGACCTTTCTGGAAATGGGTCGGAAGGCTTTGGGGATCTTTGGTGGTCTCAATCCCCTCTTACAGTCCATGCCCACTTCTCAGCCTCAACTCTGCACTTGTGCTGTGTTGTGCTCATCTCCAGGAGCCAGAACAAGGATGTTTGTCCCAGGAAGGTGCTGCCCTACCTCCTTATGGCCTCTTCTCCAGCCACATCCTGTTCTTTCTCAGTGTATTATTGCCAACAATTCTCGGCTGTTATCACCAACAATCCATGGTTGTCTCCACAGCTATCTGGCTATCGATATTTGAAGCATATACATTAGCCCTCTTGTCTTGTAGGATTCTACAGGCAGTAATTTTTCTGCAGTTATGATCTATTTTTGCATGATGTCTGTGGTCAGAATGTTTAGAGAAAACTCAGTGGTTTTTGTCTTTATGATTGCCATAATAAAGATTACAAAATTTCTAAGAACTTAGTTCCAAAAGTGTATTGTACATCAGATCATCTTCCTTGTCCTTCCCTAGCATTCCAACCCATTCCATCAGATCCATAAACACTTACCTTTCAGACTGATAAACCAGTACAGATGATCAGTTAGCACCTTCACATAACAATGCTCAAGCAAACAAAAGCTTAAAGCCAGGTGTATGAGAATGTAAGCAAACAGAAGACAGTCTCTGTGAGTTTACAGGAAGGATCAAGACTGGGCTTGGAAGAACTGGATGTGACTTGTCTGTGCTGCAGTCCTGAGCTTTTCTTAATTCACATCATGAAAGGGCCCCTGGCATCAGGAAATCAAGATCCATTCTGCAAAGAAATGTCTAACGAATCATAGCTGGGAAGTCCAATGCCAGGTTGGGCTAAGTCTTTTGCTAACTTTTAGCCTGCTGTGGTACATAGTTCCAGTGTTTATGGAAAAATGTGTAATTGCATAACTGGTAAGATGCTATTAAATCAGGTTGAAAGTTTGATTTGTATATGCTACACTTGTCCTTACACATGATGCCCATGTGCCTGCAAAAGCTCAGCTAAACTCTTGAAAGTTCCTCAGCCAAGGCTGCCAAAGGACATGGATTTTTTAAGAGGTCTGTTGTACTATTGCAGTTTTGGGTAGATTTTCTGCTTCCAGCTGTCAGCCAAACAGAAGACTGCCTGTTAGTCATCCACACTGAAAGCTACATGAGCATTTTTTCCATGGAGACAGAGCAGTAAGTTTTACTATCCCTGTTTCTTGGAGATGGTGTGTCCTGGTAGCTTGCCTTCTTCCCTGTTGTGTGTACTGTGTGTTTTAAACTGGGGAAGAAGCTGCTGAATTTCAGTCTATGATTCACTCAGCTTATGGACCTGTAGAGGTTTAGACCAGACATAGGTCTCAAGGTCCTGCTCCCATGGGGACAGCACATGATTAGACACTGTGGTAAGTAGAGGTGCTTTCTGTAAGTTGAGAATTTTTTTCATTCAGGACATAAGAAGCCTATCCAAATAATAAATAATTAATACTCCAAAACCAGGGGAAAAGAGCAGGAGTTTAGAGTTGAATTTCATACTCTACAGCTTGGATTCAGCCTCTTGGTATGCCCCTGCTCTGTAACATGCTGCCTTATGTGAGATGTTTCGCCTCAGCATCCACATAAAGGTCTGTCTTAGGTACATTCTGTTTGATCTAAGTAATCTCAGATCTTACCATGGGGATTTCTATCACAACCTTCATGTCACATGTTAGGGCTACTGTATTGTAGGGGAAATCAAAGGGTATGGCAGTTTGGTGGGTAACAAAAAGGGTCCTCCTAAAGTAAATTTCTAACTGTGTAATATTCTCTCATTAGTACTGCATGGCCTTGTGTGAGGACATCTGATTATCTAGTCTCTCTCTGCTAATGCTAGATGGAAGACATGAGAATCATGACAAGACTTTAAAATAAATCCAGAAATAAAGGTTGAAGAAACTGGTATTTTGACTACAGGGTAGACTGAGGAAGATACGAGTCTTTATGTTAAAATGGGATTGTATTTCCTGTGTTAGGTAGAACTGGAGAAATACATATGAGTGGAGTTTGAGTAGTAGCAAATATGACTTAGACTGGAACAAATTTGCCAAGGTGAATGGGGAGGAGATTTAGTGTTGTGGAACCTCTCCTGGGAGGCCTCTGAAGGCAGACCGACACCTGTAGGGACTGTTTTTTCCGCAGCTAGTCCTGCGTGGGGAAAGGGCAGGACAATGAAAAGGTGGCTGCTTTCAAGGCAGCTTGTCTGGGCCTTAATATATGTGAGACCAAAGAAGCTTGATCTGACCAAGTCTTTATTGCTCATGGTGTTTCTGACACACATTACCTGTATGCATCAGCTGGCAGACCTGGCCAGCTTACCTTTCCCCAGGAATTTTGCTAAATAGCAGTGGTTAAAATCTGTGGCATAACAATATGGCTACACCTTATTTCAGGACACCTTGAAGATTATTTACTATAATATTCCATTTTATTGGCAAAACTCCTTGTTTGTCCGATATTTTCCAAGTAGAGGACTGTTTCTCATGATTAACAGATGATTAATTGGTGGGAGAGAAGGAGAGGGGAAAGGAACATAATTGATAATATTGAGTCCATTGCTCATTGCTGGCAGGCAACTAATGGGGAGCCATGGGTGTATCAGGTGTTAGTAATAGCTTGGCTAGAATATGTTTCGTGGAAAGCTGTTCAGCTTCACACTAGCACATGCTGTGCTTCACAGTCAAGAATTGTTTTCTACCCCTTCCCCCTTTTGCCTTCATTTGGGAAACTTGTTTCTCCTTTTACCAAGATGGGGATAAAGCAAGACCTGAAAATAATCCACACTTCATACAGGGCAGTCAAGTACTACTTAGTAAGCCACCTTTTTCGGGGATATGCTTCCCATCATTCCATGGGATGTGTCCTTGCTCTCCGGAGCAGAAAGTCACATTTTTGTCCTTCCTGCCTTCTTCGCCATCTAGTTGCCAGCACTTGGTGCTGTCTGATGTAGTTGCTCTTATGTGTGAGCTCTAAGGAGTGTCATGGTAATCAGTTTAATGCAGGTTGACCCAAAATATGCCTCATCAGTTTGCTAGCTTATGACAGTTTATGATTTCACCCCATCTATGGTCTTCAGCATCCAACCAACCTGACCTGAAGCTGCTCTAGTTTCATTTTTCTTTTGCTTGCAGGATTTGGCTGTTTTGTTCATTCCCCTCCTACTTTCTTAGTGTTCTCTGCAAGGACCAAAATGAAAATCACAAATCAAATTTTGATTAATCACTTGCTTATATACTGCAGCAGTTTACACCTCACCCCTGAATATCCCTTCCAGCCAGCCCCTTAATGATTTTGTATCTCACAGGACATGCATCAGGAAGGAAGGTAGATAGATGTGTCTGTCATTAAAAGACTAAATTGCTCATGCAGCAGCCTGAAGAAGACAGTTTAGTACAGCTCTGTGGTTCTGCCTCCTGTGCACACAAGGAGCTAGGCATCCAGGGTCTGATGCCTTTTCCAAAAAATGGTGCAGGATCTGAAGTCCAGCAGACTTTTTCCTTACACCTATAACTTCCCTTAGTATTTCCTCTTGGTTTGGTAGCTGCAAGTGGAGGGTGAAGTGCCAGAAGAAGCAAGGCATCATACAGACCTCCTAGTTAAGCAGGCTGTGTTTGTGCCTGGGAGGCTGGAGAAGAGCCCACATACTAAGGAGCTGTTGCATTTAGTTTCAGTCATATCTGGAGAGACTGGTTTTCTCTGTCACTGAGGTTGTCAGGTACAAGTCTTTTCTTGACGAAAAACGAAGCATTGCTTTGAAAATAATCTCTGTGGTGTCAGCCTTTATTTACATATAGATATTTTGAGCCCCTGGGGTTCTCGTTCTCATGGTTTCTTTCACAGCTCCCACAAGTAAAGATTGCCTCAGTATAAAAAGAAGAAGAGAAAACTCAGTAATCATATTGCAACTGCAAGAACCCTAGGAAAGAAACCAGCCATGTGAGACACTTGATTAAAACCACAAGGACTGGCAACATGGTGCCAACAAAGCCGCTTCTCTGGAAATCCCGTTAATTTCCCATTCTGAGTTGCTGGGCAAACCCTTCCCTGGATTCAGATTTTTACTTTTGATTCACCTTGCTTGGAAGAAACAAGGTTATTGATAATAATTTTTACAGATGTTTGGTCAGCAGCAGAATTAGCCACACTGCCCCAGCCCTGGCAGAACTTCTGTCCTACGTCTTGTTCTGCCGTGGGCTGCTGCCCTCAACGATGGCCTCAGTGACTCATAGCGGGCACAGCAGCTGCTGGGGTATATCTGAGGCAAAGGGCTGTAGGGGATAGCTGAAACATCTCATAAGCCATAATTGCTGATGTCTCATTGCCAGGCATGGAAGAAGGAAGTAGGGAGATCTTTACCTTTGAAAGAGAGGGGCAGTCACGGGACCACTAGCTGGCCAGGAAATCCCTAAACAATAGCCCCCAGCAAGGTACGAGGGGTAGTGAGATCAGATCCTAGCAGATGCCCATGATGATCCCATGAGGAGCATGTGGCAGACAAAAAGCAAGGCCAAGATAAAGTTGCAGGCTGGGCATTGGCCATCAGCATTGGTGAGCCAATGGAGGGCAGCTGCAGCAAAGCAAGGTGTGCCCCACTGTTCCCTCAGCACTGCAGAGCAGCCTCACTGTACGCTGGACAGGAAAGCCAGTCCCTGGGGACAGAGCTGAGCTAGAGGTGGCAGCTGGCCCTCCGCCCCTGTGAGTTGGTGGAGTTGTCCTCACACTGTGCTCCTTCATGTTGCAGCAGGGCTTTCCAACTTTTTTGAGGACCACCTGGCTTCTCAGGGTGTGTGTTGCTTCTTTGAGCTGCTGCAGACAGAGTGACCAGAGCTCAGCAGGAATTAATTGGTTGCACAACCCTTTCAGAGAAGCTTAACATGAGCTTGCTTCTGTTCTTCTGTTCTGCTTGCTTCAGCCAGTCACTACCCAGTGACTCTGGGGTAGTGTTGATCTTGATAAAGACGATGGCAGGTACCGCATTGCCCAGGCCATCACTGACATTATGGGAAGATTCAGGAACAGACACAGGACAGGTGGGCTCCTCTGGATAGTACACCTATACCCAGATGTCTCACCTGACTCCTTGTAGGTATCTGCCATACTTTCTTTTACAATCTGCGCTTTCTCTACATTTTTGTTAAGTACTTATGCCTTCTTGGAAGGGATATGTCCTTTAATCTCCATTGGGGTACTGCCTTAGAGCAAGCCATCTCTCCATACAGCATGTGAAAAAATCACAACAAGAAGACTCTAAAGGGTTACATTTTATCAAGTATCAAAATTTAGCAAAAATAATAGAATCCGAATGGGAAAGGAGAATCAGCTTGGGGATTAGTCATTACTGAGTAGGATTTACAGAGGAGTAAAAGTAGTGTAAAAATGTAAACTAGCTTTGCATCCACCCACCATACCATGTTTGCTTGCTGAGAAACACAAGCAAGAACCAGTAGGCACATCATCTGATACACTGCAGCGAAGGTCCATGGGTCAAAATAATCTGGCAAAATAATGACATCTCAGACAGCAGGTGTACACGCCTGAGCTGGAAAAGACCTACTTACAAACACAGAGCCCACTGGTCATTGGCCACCAAGGGGTACCACAGCCTTTGCCCAGAGCTCTGTCTGCAGATCTCGGTATTGCCCATGGGCCATTTCCTGAGAGAGGTTTCACAGGGACAGTTGCAATCAAAAATATTTTCCACGCAAAGCTGTACTCTAATTCTTCTGGTTGGCACCGGAAAGATCATGTACTTGCCTATGGACAGTACTATGGCAATGATAAGGTTGTGGACAGATAAGCTCCCTATGGATGTCTCCTTTCCCTCTGATACAGCCCTTTGCAGTAAGGAATGCAGATTAAATCCCCTGTGTCTCAATTGCATTCTCCTGCCTGTCTCTGAAGGCCCACTCCCAGTAAGCCCCAGTCCGTTCCCAACAAAAGGCAGCAATTTGGACATTGCCAATGTACAAGGTTTGACACTGTGCACAAGGATGACAATTCATTTTGAGGATGTATTTCATTCCTTGTTGCTCAAGAACATTTTACTTTCTGGGCAAATGTAGTCTGATAAACAGATTTCAGTATCTTGGCTGCTTGTGGTCTATCCTCTATCTCTTCCCACAGTCTTAACGAGTGCCTCTTCTTTTCTTCTGACAGCATCAGCACTGCTAAATCAAACCAACCTGGCACCCTGCTTACAGCCCCAGCTTTGGAAGTCATGTGAGCATGGAAAAGTCCTGGTTTACATTAAGCCTTCTTCACAACAAGTCTCATATTTCCTGAGAAAAATTCAGCATCAGAGACCCCATGCTTACAGCCTTACATGCCAAAAAAAAGGAACATGAAGAAACCAACTGCTGAACTCATGTTTTGCTAGGTTTTATATTTCTGACGCAAGGTTATGCTTTTGCAGGACTTGAGTTCAATTAGCTTTTGAAGGTACGGTTTGTCACCCTTGGTGCTTCTCTTTTTCCCCTTCCCTCCTACTACTGCCCATAAGTCTGTTTCTTCTCCCTTCTGTCTTGCTTCCTTCCAAGCTGCCTTTTCCTCTCCCTTTGCATGACTGGGGGAGTTTCTGCTTGCTTACTGCTGTGGTGCATCTACCTGCATGTTTAGTGTGACACCTCTTCACAGAAGCATAAGAGAGGTCCCTCCACTTAAGGCCTCGGCACCGGTGCTGCAAAAGTAAAAAGGAATAGTAAAATAGGCTCTAGAAAATGTGTGAAGTTTTAGATACATATTCCCCCTAATTTAAAAAATATAATTATGCCAAGCCATCTGTTGCTAATGTAAAAAAAGATGTAAATAGATGATACATAGTGTACGAAGTGTCACATGAGTGCTCCATCTGCTATGGGGAAAGTCACTGCTCCCCAGCAACAACACTGGGTGCTGAAGTGCAATCCAGCATTTGGAGCAGCCTTAGGCTTTCCAAAGGCGAAACCAGATCCAAAGGCTGGCCCAAAAGAAAAACAACTCAAACAAGAGTGGATTGGTAGATCTCTGTATATCAGTCTTTCATCTCTGTTTTTCTGACAAGTAGCAATAATGGCTTCATTGAGGACAGGGTAAGTTACACCTTTACACTTCTATTTCAGACTCTTTGCAAGCTCAGGGATCCTGCCGTCTTTACTCATATTTCCGAGGTTTACCTGGCAGACAGGAGTCTAACAAGCTGTGTCTCTCTACTTAACAACATCAGAATGTGCCCACAATGTTGGAGTAATTGGGCAATAAATTAGCAGATGAAATGCAGCTCTGATGAACATGAAGTAGTGGGCACGGGGCAAAAGCAATCCTTTCCATGGATGCTGGCTGATGAGCTCCATGTCAGCTGTTGCCTCTCAGGAAGAGACCCAAAAGCTGCTATGAATGTTTTGGTGTGCTCAGCAGTGGTCAGAAAAGGAAACAAAAGGTTTAGAATTATGAGAGAGGTAATAAAGGTAATTTAATCCTCTGGTGCATGTGACCAGAGAATTCTCACTCTTCTTCACTGTGAGCCCTCCACTTAGCTCTGGTCTCCCCATCTCAAGATGGGTGCAGTGACAGGACAGGGCAGATTCCAGGAAGCTGGAAGGAGAGCATAGTTCTCTGCCTGGACACAGCAAAAGTACTAGCATCCTTAACCTCCTAAACAGAGAAGGTACAGCAGAGATCTTAAAAAAACAGGACTGTGGTGGGAGATGTGATGGGAGAACCACTATTCACCTCTTCTGATGCCACCAGATGTAGGTGACACCACAGGGAGTTAGCAGAGAACAGTTTCTAAATTCAGCAAAAAGGGTGAGTGGCTTCACAAGACACACAGTTACCCTCTGCTGACAGAACCTGTGATGTTAAGAGTTTGTACAGCTCCCCAAAGCTTCTAAACAAACCTGTGGCACTAGTTCCATAAAAACTGACAAATATGGAAGCCCCAGAACAACCTTTCACTCCAAAAGTTCCCAAATGCTTGTCAGCAGTAGATGGAGGAAGGTCTTTCATCAGGCTCTTTCATCATGCATCATCATACTCTTTTCCAAGGTGTCTGCTGCTGTCAGCCAGGAAGCTGTGTCAAACAGCTCCACAGTCTCACTGGCCTTGAACAAGCAGTTTTGCAGAACCTGGTACCGTGTTTCCAGCTTGCAACAGTTTTGGGACAAAAGGAGAGTGCAAAACAACCCTGAAGGAAGCACTGATCGGTTGAGAAAACAATCTTCATTTCCACAGTACCATCAGCCCGTCTTTCCCAGGTTTCTCTTGGATGGGTGTGAGGTAGATGCCTTTATAGGGCAGGCTTTCCCCCTACATGAAGGCCATAGATGGGGAGAAAGGCAACAACACAGGGAGCAGGGCAGGTCATGGTGGCTGGCCCCTTCACCAGGGCTACCTACCCTGTGGTCTCCCCCTGCCCACAACAGTTACTGAAGGAAGGCGATGTTATCCAGTCCAGGGATGGAAGGTGAACCATTCCTCAGGGACATAACTGATAATTTCTCTTTCTTTTCAGGTGTTGGAGTATATCATCCAGCACCTCTTCATCTCCAAAGAGGCCGGGAGGCTTCATTTGAAGGGTAGAGCAGTACACAAGCAGTTTTTCACCTTTGAACAGGAAGGTGATGTTTGACTCAACAAGGATTTTCACAGCAAAAACATAAGTGAAAGAAATCTGAAGAGAAACCATCTGAAGTCTTCTGGGAGAGGGGCAGTGGGGTGAAAGGGGATGCCCTTGTGATCTCAGCCTTGCCAGGAGCCAGGGCTTTTTGCTCCAGTGGTGCTGGGGAAGATGCAGTTACATCAAAACACCCACTTCAGGGGCCAAGGCACCATGAGGATGAAGCCTTCCCCGTGCTACCAAATTTGTCTGAGAAAGCAGGATACACGTGGGTTTTGTGAACGGCAAAACCAAGTACAAAAAAAAATGATGTCATCAACTTGGCACCAACCCAAACATCTGTCTGGTCCAGACAGAGCCTGAGTTTTGCTACCACTCAGAATAAAGTATCACAAAAAATATTTTCTGCCTTTCAAAATCTGATTCCTTGAACATATGGGGCTCTAATTCTGCCTTTGGTGAGAACGGCATGATCTGCTCTTGCATCTTGCTCTTGCATCCTTATCAGGTACCAAAGGTTCCCAACCGAGTGGATCATTAAAAACCTAATGCCACAGAACCAGCAGGAGGCAAATGCAGTTTGTTTGACCATGCAAACTGTGAGGTTTGGAAGTTCAAGGTGGGATCAGGAGCTGGTGCCAGCTGTGTTTGCCCCCCACACCAAGCTTCCCAGCCAAAGCTCATCTCCTTCTGCAGATGTGGAGCAAGAGGGATAGCACAGGAAAGCCTTTAACTTCCCTGTCTCTGCCTGGAAAGCTGCTTCTCAGAGGTACAAGCCAGCGGATGGGAGGCAGGTGAGCTACCAGTGCTCAGAGGGCATTGAGGCACGTGCAGACTGGCTGGAACAGGCTCCCTCTTGTTTTTCACCTTTTACAGCTTCTTGAGAGGCCTGAATGGCCCTGATTTTGCATTTATGTCCTTTGCACTGCTGAGCAAACAAGCAGGGCCTTGTCTCCACCAGACTCCTCCACCCTTTGTTGGCTGCCTTTCAGTTATCTGCCTTAGTGCATTGCAACCAAATATTTGCTCTGTGGTCTCAGACACTACCTCACTCCTGTTTGCCCAGGTTCTCACTTCAGTGCCTTGAACATTGTGCTTACTCCACCCACACCCTGGGGTGACCAAGTCACAAGGACACAGCTTTGTGTGCACTGTTGTCCTTTGTGCCCTCCTTCCCCAGCACTTGCAAACATAGAGGTCAGAGATGTCCAGGCTGCCAAACCCGCCTGCAGTCTTTACAAAGCGTGCCCTTGCTGGGGGTGTACCAGCCATGCCCAGCCCACCAGTAAGCACCAGGAGGTGAAGAGAAGGGGCAGGTACCACACCTGCTTTTCATGAACCTCTCTAAGTGCCATTCTCCTCTGTCCAAGTTTGCAGTGACTACAGTCTGCTGCAAGCCCAGATGCGTGGAGGGTTGAAGTTTCATATTTTCACCCACCTGCAGGTGCCTTGCAAGCAGAGCAGTCACTCAGGAGGGCTACATTTAATTTTGTGTTGGGCTGTGTTCCCACAAGAGCATGTACGCCACTAAAATTATTCATTGTGACCATGGGAAGTGCTGTGGATGAAACAGCCCGGAAGATCACCTAGGTCTCCTTGTCTAGGCAAAATTGTCTAGTTAAGGCAGATGCAGGTTCATTCTTCTGGTGATTTTCTCAGTGGTGTGCCCAGTTTGGCTGGCTACCACACACTCCCCCTGGGAAAGCTCTGACTTAGACCTCAAGGAGCAAGAATAAAATTAAATTCCCTGTTGTGTTCTGTTCTCTTTATTTTTTTGTTCACCTCTCCTAAGCTCACAGCCCAAAAAGGTCAAAAGTGCTGCCAGACTCCTTGTGTTACACAGCAATAGGGCAAAGACCCCTAAAGTGCTCTCTATGTGTCTTGATAGCAAAGGTGGCCCATTCTGCATCTGGAGAAGTTTAGGCAGGACTAACACCAGTGTTAATGTAGATCATGAGGACTGTTAGAGCGAAGAAGCAGCGTTGCAGAAGTCCCACATGGTTTTAATTTGGGAGGTATCAGGGAAGAGCCACACACCAAAAAGTCAGGCTGCAGCTGTTGTACCAGTTGCAAGCCAGATGGACACATTCCGTGGGATGTGGGATGCCTGCTCCAGGGAGGTGCTGCTGCTGCTGCTGCTGCTGCTGCTGCTGCAGTGGCATGGAGCAGTCAGAAACAGCACAAAATGGTACATATGATGCACTAGCCCAGCTGCCAGCACCACAGTGGCCAGCTCTAACAGCCATGTATCTACCCAAGAAGAAGGGATTTGCATTCCTGGAGCTTCTTCCAAGGCAGGTGTGTGCAGAGAGAAATCAAAGTACGTGGTTTTAATAAAGAAATGTCAGCATAAAATTTGACACATTCTTCCATTCAAGCAATTTGTCTTTCTTTCTACCAAGAACATTCACTTCACACAAAGTCATCAGAGAAAAACAGAAAGTCTTTCCTGGTATTGGCTGTCAAAACTCAAGTAGCAATGCTAATTTTGAAAGTAGAAAGGAAAGGGAGTGAGGTCAGGAGGCAATTGCCCATTGATCCCAGCTTCATGGCACGAGGCAGACACTCCCCTGGGCCCTACTTTGCAAGTCTGTCATTTCCAGAAATGACAATGAGTCACATTTGCCCCGTGTCTCATTTAAAGAAACTGAAATAATTAACTGGTAGGGCACTGGGAAAAGCTTGTTGTGAGTCATGCTGTCAGAGCCACAGCTGCACAGGCACAGGAAAGCCCGCATGGCTGTTCCCAAACTGCAGCCCATGGGCAAACACGTCCCTTAAAATCTCCAGACTCTGCAATCAGTGAGACTCCAGCACCTTCAGCAAGGCAAGAGGCGATCCAAAGGAGGTATTGAGGGTTCGAGATGTTCAGTGGCATAATGAGATGTCCAGTCATTTGTACAGCTGGTTTTGGCTGGGTTTGTCTTTACCTACAGCGTGTGCTCTCAGGTGGCCTGGAAACAGGCTTCAGAATAGTCATTAAGAACGCATTTTGTCCAACACCCACAGCCACATTGTAACAGAGACATTATAGGTGAGAAGGGAGAGTTATTAATTTCCTGAGATCAACCAAGCTGGTCAGCACGTGGAGTTAAATCTCCATTGCTCCTCAAAAAGGTTACAGTGATGTGAGAAAGACACTGGAATACATTTCTTCCCAGTCAGCTGTTACTTAACCTGAACTGCAAACGCTGGCGAGCCTTGGTCTGTGGCAAAACAGCAGAGGCAGTCTGGTACCTCTGTTGTACTTTCTTAATTACCTTCAAGTTCTGGATTTTCTAAAGCGTGTTTTAGAGAATAGCAACAAGTCTCCTCATGCTGGTGTTTTTCCCCAAATATCTACATTAGTCTCAATTTTGTGTAATTTTCTGTCTGGGATTTTCCTTCATTTTCTCCCATATTTAAGCCTGCTAAACACAGAACCCAAAGAGAGGGGAGATCCAAGACCTTCTTAGAACCAAGAGGTAAATCCACAGATCCCACAGTTTTTAAGGCTACTTTCTTGCTGTGGCTTTACCCTAGCCCTGCCCAGCCCAGGGGAGCAAGGCTGTGCTGAACCTGCAGGCTCACGACACTCACCTTAGACAAAGGCTCCCTCCTTCTGCAGTCGTTGGTCAGTTTGTTAGTTTACTGTACTGAGATTTTCTGCTTTTTGTACATTAACAGGTGAAACTGTGGAGGAAAACATGGTATGCACCCCCTCTGTCCTCTCTTCAGGAGGGTGTATGCAGTTTGCTGCACAGCAAAGTGCCTACACACACCTGGGCAGGGAAGACAGAGGGAGAGGGAGGAGAGCTGGGAAGGCTGCCAGCTGCAGCCTGAGGGAGCAGATGGAGACGCAGTGTTAGGGTTAGAGAAGTGCAGTGAGTGGGAGGCACCAAAGGAGAGCTCAGACGTAGAGAAAGGGTGGAAACAGGGTGCAAAGGAAGAAAAAGTTCTCTTTGCAACTGTCTATAAGCATCAGGAATCCCAGAGCGTTGGGAGGTCGTATTTGGTTCACACGGCAAATACGGGGGCACTACAGAGATGGTTTCTGTGAGGAGCTACCAGAAGCCTCTCCCACGTCCAAGAGAGCCAATGCCAGATTGCTCTGGGATGGATCCACTGCTGGCCAAGGCCAAGCCACTCAGAGATGGTAGTAATGACTCAGTGATACAGGAAAAAAAGTTCTTGTGAAGCATTAGCTGTGGCCAGAGAAGAGAGGAGTGAGAATACGTGAGAGGAATAACTATGCAGACACCAAGAGAAGGCGAGAGAGGAGGTGCTCCAGGTGCCAGGACTGAGATTCCCCATGCTGGAATAAGTAACAGAGTGCTACCTGAGAGGAGGCTGTGACCCCATGGGAGGCCCCTGCTCGAGCAGGGTGCTGGCAGGGACCTGCAGACCCACGGAGAGAAGAGCCCACTCTGAAGCAGGGTTCTAGCAGGACTTGTGGCCCTGTGGGGATGCATAGTGGAGCAGGGGAAGGACTCCTCTCCCTGAGGAGAAAGCAGCTGCAGAAATGATGTGTGATGAACTCACCGTAACCCCCCTCCCCATCTCCCTGCACCACTGTGGGAGGAGGTAGAGAATTTGGAATAAAGTTTAGCCTGGGAAGGTAGGAGGGGTAGGGAGAAGATGTTTTCAGGATTTGTTTTACATATTTTCTTGCTCTGATTTTGACTGCTAGTAGATTCAACTCAAGGGAAGTCTGTTTTCCCCATAATGGTAAGCAGTGAGTGATGTCTCTCTGTTATCTCAGCTCCTGAGACTTTCCCTATGTTTTCTGTCCCCTGTCCATCTGTGGGGGGAAGTGATAGAGCAGGTTTGGTGAGCACCTGGCATCTAACCAGGGCCAAGCCACCACAGAGGTCCAGCTGCTTGATGAGGAATAGACTAACAGGGGGGTATGGCTACTCCACTGTAGAGCACAGGCCACGGGTAGCTGGAAACCTCCTTCTGGGGTAAGATCTGCTTAAGGCTTCTCAAGCAGATGTAATAGTTGCAGCCAAAAACCCATATCATGCTCCTTTCAGGCGAGCCCTGTAACTCAGGGCCATGGATGACTGAGCTGTTTGATATCCTGCTCCCTATGGAAACTGGAAACTATTCTATCAGGTCCAAAAGAAAAAACCTGTCTGATTAAAGGAAAAAAACACACACAAAAATTATCAAGAAAACAAGCAAAGGATGAACATTTGACCCCAGACATATCTACCTCAGGTAATATGATGTTCAGAGCTGCTGCTGTGTTGGAGGTTACATGATGCTGTGGCTACAGGTACACAGGTGTTGCCAGATCAGAGCAGAGCAGGAGCACTTTTAATTCAAAAGAATGGCTCAGAGAATGGTTGACTCCAGGTTTCCCCACAGATTACTAAAAGTCACAAGGTGATGGTCAGAAATTATATGCTCTGGTTGCCCTATTTGTCTTCTCCTGCATCTCCTGGTCTGGGTGAATGGACACCTGAGGGATGAGCTTGGAGACACCCTCCAGAATTCAACCATTACAATGCATTACCCATAGCTGTCATACCATGGGGCATGCCATGTATCCAAGGTATCTTGTGACTGGCCTTTGCAACTTAGAATCTCAGGAATCAGGCCTCCAGCCCTGCCCAACTTGCTGGTGACAGGCTGATATCCAACCAACCACCTCCTTGAACTGATGAATCCAGCAGTTACAGTCACTAACTCTCTACCTACCCTGCAGCTGGGTCTTTCTGGACCTGACATTTGAGAGTTGTAGACGACAGCATGAATTTCAGATTTGGCAGAATGGCTCAGAAACATCTGCCCAAATCTTGTAATTTACACTTCCTGACCTAATTTATAGTTGGCGGGGGGAAACCCAATGCAACTTGCATGTCATATCTTCCATTTTGGTATGTCACACCAGAGAAAGGGAAACCTTAGAAATTAATGCAGCCAGCTAAAGATGAAACAGAAACTAACCACCTTACATCACAACAAGTGAGAGGAGTTCACAGCTTTTTTGTGTCACCTACTATTTGACTTCTGACAACTGATGAAGCTGCCAGACCTTCCTGAAGAGCCTGTGCCAGAACCTCAGTCACCCTGGCTGCAGGAAAAGAAATCATAGGCTGCAAGAGGGCCCAATCAATGGGCCTTTGCCTCCCTTAGTCTGGAAGATGTGTAGGGCCCAGGAATAAATTTTGAGTTCCCGTTCTATGTTAGAACTGTGGTTTTGCGCAAGAGCCATGTCTGTTTCACTCTTGCAAGGAACCCTGAGACAGAGAGGGAAAAGAAAGGAACATTCTTAGAAGAAAAAAAAGAAAAACCTGAACACAATCCTGCAGGTTAACCAATCAATGAAAAGCACCCACTTTTATTCCATACCCTCTGGATAATAAAGCACAATCAGTCTCAACGATCTCCTTCCTGAGCATTCTGAAGGCACTATTCTGAGGCACTCAGAGCTAGAGAAACTCAAAGCTTAAAGAGAGCAAGTAGATTTGTATACAACATATTCAAAACACTTTTCCTATGCTCTTAAGTTCAAATTGACACAGAAAATTAACATAGAAATCAAACATCTATCAAATCATTAAAGGCACACACCATTTTGTTGTTCTACTTCCCCTCTGCAATTAATTTGGAAAGCATGAGGATTATTGCAACAGTGCTACAGTGCTTTCTTCCCATGAAGAAATCTGTTGTCAGTGGAAATCTGCAAGGAATGGTCTGACTAGCATGCGTGAAACACAGCCTGAAGCCGTGCACAACATGAAGTTTAAAAAGCATTAAAAAACTCCCAGAGCACTGAAGGAGGCACGGTTCACATCTAGAAGTCACAGTAATCCTACACCAAACTGATTATGTGGTTATAAACCTAAGTGCCAACATACAACAGCTCCAACAACAGCGTGCTTACAGCTTCCTTCCCCTCCCCTCCCCCAGCTTTGTCACGCCTCTGAAATCCTAGTATTCGCGTTTTAAACCAGAAAAAGGCATTGCCTCCACTGTTTCTTCAGCGCCAGGCCCGGAACGCGCGCACTGGAGAGAAAAGGCAGGGTCCAGCGGCGTGCCCGCGGGCGAGCCGGCACAGCCAGCGCCGCCGGCACTGCCGCGCCCCTCGGCCCTCGCTCCCGCCCGGCATCCTCGGAGCGCTCTCGGCGCCGCCCGGCACCCTCTCCGCCCGGCGACGCTGCTCCGGAAGGATGCATCCGGAAGGCAGGGCTGCCTCCCCGGAGCACGGGAGCTTTCAGCCGGGACTTCAGAAGTGCTTCCAGCACGCGCGGATGTTTACCGAGTAGCGCTCCTTCGGGAATGCGCCAAGATGTATCAACGTGCACAAGAACGTTGATCGCAGGCGAGAAAAAGAAACGCCTTGTTTCAACAGATTTACTCCAGGTGTGGTTCAGAACAGTCACATTCGCAAAAACGTTTTAGCGTCACTCGTTCTGTTGAACCACAGAAGTCAAGACATGGGTAACTGGAGACCCACCCCACAGCGCTCATGACTCCTGTCAGCTTTTCTTAGCAAGGGCCTGAAATCTGATACCATCAGAGCTGGACTGCCTTTTCTCCTCTATTGCTCTTTATAAAACTTTAATTTCTGAGTTGCAACTGCACTCATATATATCCCAAGGCCCAAAGAGCAACATTTTTACAAGAAGAAATTTGTCTCTCCTTGCACTTCAGTATGTTGACAAAATCAAAGGAGGAGTGTATCAAGCATGATTTAAAAGTACTTTTTAAAAAGCCCAAATCACTATTCCATAAGCTGACTTTTAAATTTCTTGCTGAAATAATAAAAAACACAGCCAAAAATATGAATATAAAGCGATTTTAATTTTCCTCTAGATATTTATATCAAAGAAATAATACTCATGTCCAAGTACTGTACATACAATATCTTCCTTATAAACTCTGTAGTTTAAAACACATGTACAAAATTGCACATTGCAGTTTGCAAAAAATCATAAATACATTTTTGCATGTAAACAATTCCAGCACAAGGATCAATGTTATACATTCCAAAATGTCTAAGTGTCTGCTCACAAACAAAAACCAACAAAAACCCCACTGTGATCTCCATAAAGGTCCTAATGTTACAAATCAATCATTAACAGATTTCTAACTGATGTACTACACACAGGGATACATAAATGAGCACAAGGCAAGTCGCCTTTTAGTCATAAGTACTTAAGACAGAGGCTTGGAATACAATCCTGCTGCCATTTAAACCCACGGTATCTATCCCACAGTATTTAGTGGTAGCAGCATTGAGTTAATTTTTCCAAGATTGCCAATTGCAGTATGCCTTACTTTCAATTCTCAAACAAGTTGGCTACCACTGAACAGTAGGAATTTTAAAATTATTGTAAACACAGTTATCACTGTTGTATATTCAGTAAGTTACAGTATTCTCCTAAACACATCACTAAATTAAGAAAATGTTTTACATTTAATCAAGTGCAAGATGCCCACTAGTATTGTCCACTTTGTCTCAGAAATAAGTATTTAGAATATAATACAGTTAGTAAAAGTAAAGTAAAAAAATTACAATGGACATAATCCTCAGTTATGTATTATTAAGCCCTGTAGCTTGTTTACATTTTAAAAAATCACATCAGAAAAAAGGTCTCAGAAGTGTCCTTTAAAATCTCTCCTGACCAAATCCAGCAAATGAGTAGCTACTGAGTTTTGTTTCACTGTTATCTCTGTGTGCAATGCCCTTGCAAGCATACCTGTTTGAAGACTTCCCAAAATCAATCAGGTTTAAAAAGGTCCATGATATCCATACAGAGTTATTTGTTTTATTGTCTGTTTTGGGTTGCTTTTGTGTGTTTTTTGTTTCGTTGGGGTTTTTTCTTTCGTTGGGTCTTTTTAATCTATTCACATGCTGCAATTTTATAAAGTCCTACCAAAAGCAAAGATTTTTAAAGGGTTTCTCAGAGGCTTCCTCTGTGCCAGCTAATTTAGTAAGGCAGAATAAGAAGGTACACATAAACCCAACTTTAAAAAAACCCAAGAAAGGATGTAGGTAGACACTCACCCACCAACTAGTTGCATGTAAGCTGCTGGAAGGCCAAAATCCAGTTTGAACTGCTCTGCTTCCAACTTTCATTTTCAAGAGCTACCCTGAAGGAGAAAGTTTCAGTGCCATGCCTGAAGGCCTTGAATCCAAACAGCTTGGATTCAAGAACTGTAGGAAGCAGCAGTTTGCTTATACCTCCTTTGGAAATGCTGAGGGTGACACAGTGAGGGGGGATTCTTCCCCTTTAAAGGAAATCCCTTATTCTATTAATCAGCATGTGGCATGAATCCCAGTAAGGACCACAGAACTTGCATGACACTACCAGCAGCCCAGCCCATGACGTTGCAAGGTATTGTGATTATGGTAATGCAGATCATTAAGTGTTTTCTGCATCACAGAAGCTTAGCAAGAACCAGAATCCACCAAGGGTTTTCAAAGCTGGGTCCTATTGCCCAAGAGCTCTTCTTTATCTGATGGGAGTTAGTTCCTCTCTTGAACTGACAGAAAGACATACTGCACAAAGAATGATAAATTTAATCTTTCCCAGTCTGCACTTAATTGGAGCTACTCCTTTCTAAAGGGATCTCTTCTGAGTCATACAAGATTAGCCATCACAAACACCACACAGTGAGGGCACATGTGTGGTCCCCAAACCTCAGAAAGATTTTTCAGTGTACACAGAAACTTCAGGAACAACAAACCAACTTTAGATAAGACACTACAGGAAATAGAAACTGCCCTGGAAGAATGTGCTAGAACTCCACAGATGGAAAAACACAGAAAGCTGAAGAGCTACTTCACCAAAAGACTTATTCAGCAATACAGACCCAGCTGCCTTTCCTGGTAAGATGCTGCATTGGGAGTCTAAGAATTACCTTCAGATATTATAAACTGGAGGTAACCTTACAGATTGAGTTTTAAGGCCAAGGAGGTTCAAGGCTCTTCACAGCAGAATATCCCTGGTACTGCCACCTCTTAATCTCTCTACCCTTCTCCCCCTTCTCTCTTTCCGACCTTCAGAAGCCAGTATACTTGTTCCTGATTAGGAAGTGTGGGAGTGGCAAAAATCAGTGGCTAAATTTTGGTGTGCAAGACTATGCAGACTTGCCTATCATTTTCTATTTAAAAGTCAGGAATTGCACAATACTATATTGCAACACTTACTCCCTTCCCTTCCCTGTACAAAGTAGCAAAGCAAAACCAAAGCAAAATCACTGTTGGGAGTGTTTAGATTGATGGCTCACATGTCAGAACTGCACTAAGCATCTCTGTAATTAACAGCACTTCGCAATAAAAACAATTCTCCAATATATACTTGTGTTGGGCCTTTTGTTTCAGGTTTGGGTTTGATTCTGTGGGTTTCATTTTGGTTTGGTTTGCTTTTTTTTCTTGGGGGGGCAGGTGGGAGAGTTAACAAAGCCTGGAAATTTAATCTGTTACACGTGGTGGAATGCTCAAGGGGCTCGCAAGAACTTGTTTTGCTGCACGTTGAGCAACACCACACGGCAAAGCCTTGAAATTAGAGCAAATGCTTGAAGACAGGGCGTAGCTGCCTTTTGGAGCTCGTCCTTCATGGGCTGCATTTTATTAGAGAGCAGATCTTTGCATCACCAGTCAGTGCGCAGACCGGGGCCTTACTTGATGACATTTCAGTATGGTGGTTGCCATGGCTTTAAATAAATAAGGGTAAGTGTGAAATCACTAGTCATCAGGCCAAACAGGCAGGGGCACAGTTTCTAAAGAAGAGACATTTAGAAGACACTTAAGCAGTAATAGCAAAACAAAGTAAGTTAAAACACATTCTGAAGAGCAGTCTTAATTATCTGCCACTTAAACATATAACAAATACTACCATTAAATACTGTTTCAGAGATAAGTATTATTTTTTCCTTGGATTCCATTTTTTTTTTTCTCCTTCCTGGTACTGGTAACTTCAACTAGCATCTCTAGCTACTACCAGTGGGGAAAGGAATACAGAAGTAAAATTTATTAGACACTACTGGCCTGCTGGGAAACTGGTATCATACCGGCTTGTGCAATGATTTCACTCACAGGGTGCACAAAAAGGCTGTCAAAAATCAAAAGGCTTTACAACACCATGTTAGTAACTGGCATAAAATGGTTTGGATTGATAAAAACACTTTGGCAGCATTTTAGGTATCCCAATTCCGAAGGCATCAACTTGCAGACCACAAATAGGTGTCCTAGCTACTTACGGCCATAACTTATGTGACATTAGATATAACAAGAACATTTAACTCCCTAATAGTATTTCCTCACTATTTCTGTCACCCTCCCATGAAGGATGTTAAAAGACAGAATGCTAAAAGTTGGGAAAATCCAAGAATCCAAACTCTGTCTCTACTTGTGAAGAACAACAAGTTACATATCAGTATCTTCTACTGCTCTCTTTCCATAGATGTTACTAGGGAAAAAGAAGGAGACTATCCAAAATACACTCTCTGGAACAGCACACTAACTTTATTTGACATTACTCCATTGCTTATGTCCTGCTTTACAAGAAAATCTGAAGATTTATGAAACAGAGGTGTGGGAAAGATTGTCAAGTTCAGTATGTTATCTTTCAAATTACTCAGCATGTACCAGAAGACTACCTTTAGTTAGTTAGTTAGTTAGTTAGTTAGTTATTTTAAAACAATTAGTTCTTAAAGGTCAATTTTCCATATGAGGCAGGAGGGACACATCCTTTGGGGCAGTGGGAAGCTGTCCGAAGAGGACAAGAAAATGGTACCAAACAGCTCCTCAGAATTCAAGCTACTAGTCTTGATTTCTCACCTGTTCAGACCATTGTCTAAGAACAGGGATGCAGTGAGAAGCCTTAGCAGCTTCAGCTTTCTTCATCCATGACAGAAGTAATACCACAGTTGGACAACCACTTGATTGTAATTGAGCAGTTGAAAGACATGCTTCAAGGTACTTCATTAGAAAGGTTTTCAAAATTTATTCAAAAAAAATTTGAGAAAAGAGTAAAACAGGACTTAACCTAAAAAGAAATTGAACTTGCAAAACCAAAACAGAGACCGCAACCAAAGATTCTTCTCCTCTCTTGTATGGGATGGGAGTCTGTTACTGATCTCCAGCAAGACAGATCTCCAGACTGCATGGACCCTATTTAGGTGACTTACAATTCCAGCCACACTTGGTTCTAAACCAGTAAATAACAGCAGTAGTAAATCTTATCAGCAGTGTGCTAAATATCAGAATCTAGCAGTGTATTAGTGCACAGTGAACTGGTCATATCTATTATCTCCATCTCAGCAAGGCTTCAAACCCAACCATCACTTCAAAGCATTCCTACAGAAATGGTCATTCTTTAGCCAGAACATTTACTCCTTAAACTATTGCAGACCCTGTTTGTTACTAGTACCAGAAATCAAGAGCAAAGCTCAATTTACAGCTAGCTATGCTATGGATAGAGAGTTTTTGACAACAGACAAAAAACAAACATCACATAGGTAATAATTTAGGGTGACCCCTTTAAAACATTATTTATGATAATCATCATTTCACCTTGTAGTAAACTACTACACATGAACTGCGGCACTTCAGATAACATTAAGGCTAAATGTGACTTCAAAGGAAGTTCTCCTTTTGTGTTAATTTAGCATTGCAGGGCTTGACAGTCCTCCAATTTGACTGGAAATCTAAAAAAATCACCTTGTGATCACACACAGAAATGCAGCTCAGTCTTCGTCTGAAATATTTGACCACAACAAAAGCATATGAAAAACCCCATTGTGTACTGTTGCAGCTAAGAAAATCCCAGTTCCTTCCTCTGGCCATCCCCTTCTCTATGCAGGCTGGTGTCTACACACAACACCTCGACATGCATTTGCAGGTATCTCTGCTTCAGAAGAATTAGTTCATAAAGGCTGGATTTGCTGTTTCTTCAGTTAGTCCTCACTGACTTGAGAGGATACCGCCCAAGCAGGAGTCCAGCACAAGAACTCATGTCCCCTGCAGACACAAGATCAAGATTCAGAGTTTTTACATCGGTAATACACTTTTGTCAAGACTACTCAACCAAAAGTTGCATTTCAATACACAGCACTGGTGTGAAGATACAGATCCTAGATTGCTTTCCTTCCTTCCCACCACTGTTTCCCCAGTGGGACCCTTCAAAGACAACTAGAGCAAGGCATTCTGATTGACCCAAATGAAGCCAACTGTTTCAACATCCAAGCAGAGATCCAGTTTGTGACTATGTTGATGCACAAAGTAAGCCTTCAGGTATGCAATAGCTTAGGAAAAAGTGCTCCCAGACTAAAGCAAACAGCAAGGATCAATGCCCACAGCAAGGCAACAGGATGGTGCCTTGTAAAGCTACTCCCATTATGATTTACATGAATACATTTCTAGACTCTTTTAGCAACACACAACAGCAGGTTCTCCACTGTGCACTCACTGTTGCAGCGTTTCTCAGAAAGCTACATTTAGCTTGTCACACATGACCAGCTCATGGAGAAGTTGCTTCTGTCCCTCCTCCAAGCTACTGAGTCGTTATGAAGAGAGCAGTTTCACAGCACAAACAGCTGCAAGACACTTCACAGGATAAAAAGAGACAGATCTCTGAAACAGGATAAAAAGAGACAGATCTCTGAAACACTGGAGAGAAGTAATTATGAATTACTAAAACCTCCTGTCTCCTATAATGTACCATAAAGGCCTGAGTCTCCATATATTCAGATTTAATTCAACAACTTCATAGTAAAGTTGCACCATGTGTGGCAAGACTAACAAGTTTCTCACAAACTTTAGATTCTGCACTTCATCACAGGAACATTTATCATTCTTCATCAGATACACTAAACCCTGATGCAACTCCACAACAAGTGACTGTGGTGTGAGAAGGATGAGTTAACATTTGCAGGATTATTATGCACTGTAAAAGCTTTCTGTCCAAGATTTTTTCCACTGATACATGTCTTGCCAAATACTGAAAGATGTGAATACCTGTCAGACTTTACTTTCCACCTCTGCTGGAAGATGAGCAGTGACTACAGAGTCACTATAGCAGACACTACTGATCAAAAGAAGTGACCAATGAGCATCAAAACAGGCTAAGAACTCTTCAACACTTATTCTTACAGTAAAACTTCAAACAAAATACTGAAGAAACAGAAGTGATTTTGTACAAATCAAATATGTACACAGATATGTCATACTTCAATTTGTCTACTTGCTAAACATAGAAACTTGGGAGATTCAAGTAAGGAAAGAGCAAAATTATCCAGCAGCAGTTACAGCTGCACATATGAATAAATGAAAACGTAACTCATTGCTTTTCCTTTTTTAACTTGCACTCCAGAAGCAGGACACATAAAATGCATCAAAGAATGACTTATGTTACAAGGAGATAGGCTTTTTCTCTTGCATATTACCCTCAGATATAGAAAAATTTTCTCTAAGAAGCTGCTGGATTCAAATAATTAAGACTCCAGTTAGGGCAGCCAAGATGTTATTTTCATCACAACTAGTAATTCAGACGTGGCAAGCACCTGTACTTCAGACAATATCAAGCAATACTATTCAGTATTTTGGGAAGCATCAATTACTTATACAATCGATTAAAAATTAGCTGCCAAATCAATTCCACTTTAACAGCCACAAACTGCAGAATGCTTAACGGCTTAACCTGGGGACGTCACTCCTTTGTCAAAGGTGAGACAGAGAGTCAATCAGATATTTAAAGGAATGAAGGATGCCTCATGACTCATTCTTCTGTAAAGACATAAATATAAACCAAGATAACAGAGAACTGTTGTAGAGCCACCCTCGATCTCAAACAGAGCACAATAGTCAGTAGTGACTACTGACATCCAGTGAAGAGTCTAGATGTGTTGAGACATTCATCTTTTGGAAGACCATCAAAGTCTCATAACAGAAAACATGACCATCACCAGCAGAATTGCTCTTCATCGTGATCAGGACTTACCATGTCCAAACACCAATGCTTCTCAAAGCATGCAAAGTATTTGCTTTTGGAAAGGCTCTCTAAGCATACCAATAGGGCTCGACCTGGAATCACAGTAAAAGTTTCAAGAACAATTCACCAGCTACTTGGAGCTGTCTGGAGACCTTGTGATTCCAACAGACTTCACTACACTGGAGATCAAACCAATCAACTTT
>VWZV01001562.1:178831-199892 GCA_013397155.1 Irena cyanogastra | reverse complement strand
ATTATAATATTATATATATAATAAGATATAATAAAAGCTCACACAAGCAGAAGATGAAGAAAAATAAGGCAATTAATATGAGAATAAAGCCCTCGATGGTCTATGTTTTGAGCAGTACTGAATTCCCACAGCTGCTGCACCAAACCTGCAGCACCCCTCAGCCAGCTTGGCCACACCTTCCTTCTCCTAGGAGTGCATGTCCTTTAATTATTTCTAGGCAGACTGCAGTAATCTCTAAGACAGGTGATGCTATACACAGCTGCTGTAAATGCTCCTTAACTGTCAGGATGGCTTTTAACTTCAAGTACTATTTTCTGAACTCATTTATTTTAAAAGAAACAGTGAATCTGAATTTCTTACATCTAGAATTCATGCTAGAGCGTAATTTTTTTAAGCTGTCTATGAGCATAAAGAGGTTTTTTAAATAAACATAACAAAAATGAGTCTGTTGTTAGGAAACCTCTTCAAAACAATTACAGAGAAATTTCATAACACTCATTTTTGGAACATTCTCTGCTTGCTTGACTACATTTCATAAATTACAAATGGGTTTAATTTTATTGGCCTCATCTGAAAAATCACTGTTAAGAGTTTCATAATGAATGAGCTCATAAGAGAATTATAAGGACATAATACATGCCATAACATAGTAAAGAATAAGACAGGTTGACCTCATTAAACCCATGAATTTGGAAAGTTTTCCTGCTCAGGGCAGTATCTGAAGCACTTCTTTCAACTGGACACAAATTACAGAGTTCTAAAAGGCTACCACTTCAAAGAGATTCAGGACTATCTGTACCTGTTTAGATAACACAACTTTAGCTGAATATGAATCACAGAAGACACAAAATATTCAAAAGCCCAAGATGCTCAAATGCAAAATATTTAGAAATAAAATACACCATTAACTCTTATTATAATTCATACCTTAAGTGAACTTTAGATCTTTGCACTTCACTATCAGATAGAGACTGTAAGTACCTGCACAAATCTGAGTGAATAGAACAGACACTTGTTCTTGTTGTTCTGCATGCCACACTTCCTTTCCCTTCCTGCTGATGAACACCCATCTGCTTTCACTTCGAGGAAACTCGTCAGACAGCAAAATTAAGAAGTTCCAAAATATTTAATTTCACTTGGCCTGTGGCAAATAGTCAAAAGGAAGATTACAGCACTATATGCCCGTCCAAATTTGCAACTAAACCATTGCACTCTATGATATTTTTAATGAAAATTAAAATGCAAGTGAATTGTTTTGTAAATCAAAATGCTACATATTAGATGTGGAAGTCCTTGGAACAGAGACAATAAACATCCTCTACTCAAGTGAACAAAAATCAACAAAACAAACCCCTTAGGAGATGCTTATGTGTAGGACTGCTAGATCTTAATTTAAAGTTCACCATGACTGAGTTGAAACATAATTCCAGGAGCTGTAACATTAATTAAGATTAAATCACCAGCAGCTAAATTATGTTTATTAGATAATAAAACTGCACAATGCCCACAATTTCACACATAAAGCCACATAAAGTTAATCTGAAATGGTAACTACCCAGATCAAATTTGCTAAAAGGTGTTTGGAGATATACTACTAAAATCTGAAGTTTACAGATTATTGCCATATGAGGCTGAGGAAAAACTTGTTTTATTTCCCTTTCCATCTTCAGCAATATCAAAAGACAAGCTCAAAATGAAAACTGAGGAAAACAAGGGGTTGTAATACAACTGATAAACTAAAATTCTTGCTCATGCATGAACCAGTTGGTTCTCTTCTCATCTCTTTCTACTTCTAAAACACAAATACCCAAACCCCAGGGAGCAAAAGAGCACTTGACTGCATATCACCAAAATCTGGTGTTCTGGTAAAAGTTTTGGGTGGACAACCACGGACACAAACCACACCGTGCCAAAAGGAAACAAGGTGCTTAAATGCCCCTAAACCAAACAAACCAGAAAGATCAAACTGAAAAACTTTTGAGTTTTTTCCACAGAGTTCAGCCAGACCTCGTAATGATCTTTTTGAGTGAGCTGTGATTGTATTTCGCATCAAGAAGAACAGAGAAGATTAAAACAGTTTCATTTTCTGGCAAGTTTTGTACCCACAGCACAAAAAATTTTGCAGGAAGTAAACCCCAATATGTGATTTTAGTGGCTTCTTCCTTCAACTAAATAAAAGAAACAAACACTGCCCTGCTTGTAAGCAAACTGAATTGACAGCTTATGTATGGAGAAAGCGGAATCTAGAAGAACCAGCAGACATCATCCAACACATCAGATATCAGTTTTAGCTGTAGCTAAAATCTGTTACAGACTACACCCATATTACATTATTCCCATCCTCAGCAATACTGGAACAACACTTGCAGTAATATTTTTGTTGAACAGCCAGCTCCTGGACTCCCTGATTACATGTGAATTTTGCTCCTCTAGCCTCAATTACTGCAGGGAGAAGACCAGAGCTCAGGAATTCAAACAGATTTGCTCATTTGTCCGATTATTCTCTCATTCAGTGCTTTCTCATGGTTTTTTAAGACATGATTTCTGTTTCCTGAATGGCCAAGCTTGGCAAAACGAGTGCCATTTGAGGATAACAGAATCTAAAGAGAATCATCCCTGAAGCTAAATCAAAATGTCTGTGAGTCAGGCACAGAGGAAGGGCTCCAAGGTTACGCACTCCCAACTCATCTGCTCAGTTTATAGGCTTCATTAAACAAAACTGAATTTACAGCAGGCAAATTCAAAAAGAAAAGTGACAGTTCACTGTGCAGTATTTACACAGCATTTCATAACACTTCTTAGCAAGAAAATGAAGCATTTTCAACAACTTAAAAAAAACCCTAAACTAATACAGTTGACAAGGCTCACACCTGAATGAAAACCACTCACTTGAGTCATTTAATAAACTTACATTCAGCATGATAATGCATTTCCCTTTCAGGCTGCAGCAGACAGGAACTAATACCCTGTGGCATTTGGAGGAT
Source organism: Irena cyanogastra (assembly GCA_013397155.1). Classification (NCBI taxonomy): domain Eukaryota; kingdom Metazoa; phylum Chordata; class Aves; order Passeriformes; family Irenidae; genus Irena; species Irena cyanogastra. The sequence goes on along the minus strand of VWZV01001562.1, from coordinate 196,908 downwards.
ACACAAGGCAGCTCTGAGGCATTAGATCAACCCAAGCAACCACCATGTAAGACAGTACCCTCCCTTTACTGAGCCTCTGAATTATTCTGGTCCATAAAAACATGCTGAATGCCTTCACAACTAGGAGATTTAATATAACAGAAAACCTGTGAAATACAAAGTTGTGTTTCGTGTCAGGTAAATAAAGGTAACCTGTATAATTGTAATTGTGATATGTGTGGAACATGGCCATGGGACAGTTATAAAGATGAGTTCTAATAAACAACTGAAGAAAGCAAAGCATGGGAGAAGGCCTTTGAACCAATCTTTGGTTCACAATTAACTATTATAAGTCTTATGCTGTTTTGTATTAAGGATTTTTAAACTGTATCTTTAGAATGCTGCTTTGTATTAAGGATTTTTTTTAATGTGTAAAAGATTTAAACAAAAGAGGGAAGGGAACCTATCCCAAGCTCCTAACGAAGCAGTGAGAACATCCTGAAAAAGGAAGGTGGACATCAACGTCACTGATTAATGATTCTGAAAAGGGAAGCTGGACAGATTAATGCTCCTAGAAAATAGAAGCTGGATCCCACATCTGGGATACACATCCTGGGATGCACATCCTGGGTACTGAAACCTGGAACAGATCACAATAGAGCATAGAAATGGGAAAGGAACCAAACATCACCATCATAGATTTACGATCCTGAAGTATAGAATTGTGACATAAAAAATTGCTAATATAAACTGCTGAGAAAGCTTATCAATATGCATGATATGATCAATAAATAGCAGAAAGCCCAGCAATCAGTGTGCAGTTGGAGGGGAAAACCCCCACCACTGTACCCCGCGCTGGTTTTGCTCATACGTTACCACTTTAATTAATAAATTGAATTACTGCTTGATATATTGGCTGAGTCAAGCTTCTCATTTCTAACAAACCAAAGAAAGCTTTGCCTTCAAACTTGGCCAAAGTGTGTTTCTGCACTCGTAGCACCTGCAGCATGCAGAGTGACCCCATCCCATGGCAGCAGGCCACAGAAATGCAGACTGCTGCTCTGCTAGTGCCTTGTGGTTTGGGTTTTTGCTGTTGCTTAGCAGTTACAAAAACAATCCACTTGACAAGGTCAGAATTCATCACCAAGAAGCGTGGCGAGCAGAGCAAAACTTACATACAGAGCCCTGTCTTTTCAAGTACCAGATGAGGCCTTAAAAAGAAAGTCGCAGTCATGATGTTAAGGTTAGAAATAATGTATTGCCTAGTAGGAAATCAGAATAAACCTTGTCACTTTTTTGTTCCCCTAAGTCATCCCACACTGACGCACAAAAAAAAAATTTCTGCTGGTTACCTTTTTTTTTTAGAGTTTTTTCTTTTTTTTTTTACGTATTTTTTTGTTTTAGTTGGGTTTTAAATTTGTTTACCTGGAAAATCCCAGGTTATAGGGTTAGAATTTTTTTTTTAGGGTTTGGTTTATATTTTTTTATTTTTTTACACTACTTGGAATTTTTCACACTCAGGTTTATTTTTGGGTTAGGGGTTTTATTAGGTTTTTTTGGATATTTTAGTTTTTATTTTAGAGAAGTTGTAGATTTTATACAGGAAATAAATTTATTAGATTAACTATTAGGAAAGTGGTTTTTTTAATATTTAGGGGAAATTGAATATTTTTAAAAAGTGATGTAATAGATTTAAAGGAGAAGGAAAGGTTGAAAAGCTTTATTTTTTGGGTTTTTTTAAATAAATAGGGTGTAATTATTAATAAACTTTTAAAATATGTTATTGGAACTGGGATGTAGGGTAGGATGAAGAAATTATAAACTATATTTATTTTGACTACATTCTAGTGTTTTTGTAAATTTTTTATAAATTATTATCATTGAGTTTGGTATAATAGTTTTTACAATAAAAAACCACAAATTAAAATGTGTGTTAGGGATAATATTGGAGTTCTTTTTGGATAAGAAAATAATTTTAGTGATTAGAAAGCTCTCTGTGATTCTAGTTTACTTAAACACCTTTTTTAACCACGAAAAAGGCAAACCAAAAATCTTCAGTGACCTTAAACCAATGCACATCACTCATTCCGCTGGAATTCCATTGCAGATCGAACATATAATAATAATAATAATATAAAAATAATACCAAAACATTAAATGACACCATCCAAGTTATTCCAGCACCAACAGGAAAGACAAACTCCACACTAGCAGAGTGGAAAGAAGTGACAGATCAGGGTTTTGAGGGCACATGTTGAGATTTCAGGTCATGGATAAAGTGAGCATTCCACGGCCAACATCTCACAGGTGGGCTTGGCTGGGAGGCAAACCCTGGCTTGCAGCACAGTCCCATGCAACATTGCCTCTCCAACTGCACCAGTTCAGCACCAGCAGGAGCCTGGAGCCAGAGAGAAATCATCCACAAGGACAGAATTTTGGAGAAGAGAGGCCAACGAACTGAGGCTCACATGTGAAGCATGAGACTCAACAGGCTCATGTTGAGGAGGGACCCACATTTGCACATTAAAAGTTTTGCCTACAGACACCATGCTGCACTTGGTAACCTTGTGCATATAAAATATCCATTCATATAAATAGTTTCTGTTTTAAACCTATTCCGTTCATTTAAAATTTCCATCAGGAACGGCATTCCAAAATCAGAACAGACTGTATGTTTGTCATGCATATAAAGTTCATGCTGACTCCTGGGTTATGTGGCTTGTAACTAGCTTGCCTACAAGATTTAGAGGCACTGGTGTGTTTCCAATAACTCCCGGCTGGCCACATGGTGATGACACTAGTCACACATCAACCAGCTTTGCTCTAAGCATGTTTGGGTTCCAAAAATCATCTGTGCAATGTGATGCTCCCTGATGATAAAGCTTTAGTCATAAGCTTCACCCCTCCTCCCCAGTGACACAAGTGATTTTACCTCTACCCTACATGTTTTCATGGCCTTACAGCAATCTCTTCTTTCTTTTTGGTTTAAGACACCAAGCTCCCAGAGAGAGGCATTAGCAGGGCTCTTCTGCAGGGGAAGTTTTAGGAGAGGGGCAACTAAGTTAGAGCCTGAGGTAGAGATGAGTCTGTTCTCAGAACTCACTGAAAAATAAAGAGAAGGGGTGGGATCGTGTTAACACCAGGACTTCGGTACAAGGGGCCCCAAACCACTTCTCACCTGTTCTATGGAAACAAAGGCCCTTCAGTAAACTGTATTTATATCACACCTCAGGAGCCCTGAATCTCTCAAATAAAATCCAGTATAAAGTCTAAGCACAAAGCGGAATTTAAAATGAACAAGCCACTTACTACATGACAAACAGAACCAAGAAATCCAGGTAACACTCCAATTTATTTCAAAGCTATGCAACTGCAAACTCAGCTTGGAATTCCCAGCTGGGCTGCTCACAGAAGAAGGAGCAGACCACATCCCAGAAATTAAAACTAATTTATGCTTTTGTTTTCATAACAATGACCCCTCAGCTTCTTGAGCAAAATGTGATTACACATGATTGATTGCATTCTTACCTTAGATGCTGTCACTCTGGAGTTCTTAAGTTCATTTCATAAATGCTCTTGCATAATGCACGGGGTTTAACCAGAATCAGGTTTGTATATTCTATTTCCTACGTGCTTGGGGGTTCATGCACGTGGTCTAACAATGAGATTTGCTGCCTGCAGTCACACAGTTCACTTCTGGGCAGGATACCTAAGCAGACAGGTACTGACCTTCCCATCCTGTCTTCTCACACACCCCTTGAGCATACTCTAAATTCTGCTGCTGCTCCTGCCTCTGGACTGAAAACAAAAATGAACATGCACATAGTCCTAATACATGCATAATGTGATTTACACAGGAAATGTTTACCAGGAACATTTTCTCTTTGAAATACATTTTCAAGATGTCTCACATGTAAATAATTTCCTTTTTTTTGTATACCTCCTCTGAGATGTATACTAGGTCACAATTAACCCCCCAATAAATCCAGCAGAGGCAGAGAAATTCCCAACAAGAACCTCTCCAGTAAAACTGCCACAGCGAACACTGATGCTTAAATTAAGCTACAATAAACATATTAAATCCAGAAACTGAAAAACTGTGTTCACACCCAAAAACAACTTACTGAAAAATTGAATTCCTAAAAATAATTTTGTTGAAATGAAAACTGAGGCTTGGTGGGGGATGAATATGAAAAGCAGGTATTTATTTCATTTGACATTAGGAGTTCATTGCTAAATACAGATATAATTTACTACATATAAGATCAATGGCAACTTCTGTAATTACAGTCATGGCTTGGAGGGATAGAGGGAAATGTTGCTATAGCAATGCCAACCATAAGAAGAAAAGCCACATCTCAGAGCAGCATTTCTACATTGCATTGTTTTTATAGCAAAGCCCTTTAGCACAGAAGAGTGCAGCAAATCAAGAGTAACGCCAATTTTAATCACATAGAAATAGTCTGGGAAAGCATCTCACAGAAATATCCTGAATGAGGAAACGATGACCACACATCAAGTAAGATTTTGTTCAGCTTAGTACTTTCATTCAGCTTATGTCAATTAAAGTCAAAAGTTTAAATCCAGGCTTTCCTGAGCCAACTTCTCTCGGATTCAGAAAACAAAATATTTAGAGCTTGGCTGGGTGTTTTCCCCTTTCTCTACATAATCCCAAGCAACCTAAATGAGATCTGATCCTCCTTAAACTGGCTTGACTTAGTCTGTACGGTTTCTTGGCTCAGGCAGTAAGTGAAAGAAATAAAACTGGTTTGGAAGTGGAATCAGCCCTGAACACAGGCACGTTTGCACGTTCCTATTCCTGATGCAGCTGGAATCAGTGTTTATCTGAGAGTCAGATAAAACACCAAGGATGACCAACATACCATTGCAAAACCTTTATCCTGGCCAGCCTCAAGGCAGGGAATTCCCACCCACAGGTTCCTGGCAATGGGACTTAGGCTGTGGGTTTGGGGAACCAGGATTTTGGGTGTTTCTTTCTAGCTGTCAAAGGTTGACCCCATTCTGTCTGTCTCCGCTCCTACCCTGGATTACTGATAAAATCATGCTCCCAATTATCCTGGCTTTTAGCTGACTACTTTTTCACCTTTCCACAAGTTGGCCTCTTCAATTAAATCTTGCAGCACTCGCAATCAATCACAGTCAGATTTAGAACAAGGATCAACTGAACTGAAAACAATCATCAATACCAATCTGTGAAAACAGATCTGTTATGATTCTGACAGCTGATTTTCTCACGTCTCTTTCTCTCTTACTTTTGACAAATTAAGTTTCAAAAACAGATTTCTATATATTTCTACAGTTCCTAGAACACCTACAAAGAGAGAACCAATGACTACAGCAGATGTAATGCTCAATAAATAATTAAAATTAACTAATTCTGATAAAATACAAATTACCTGGCTTCCTATGGCCATGTGAACATTGTGGCGTTTATCCCCAAGGCATGCCAAAAGAGGAGAAAATTTGAAAATGGCTAGGCAATATAAACCCATAACCCAGAGCTAAGGACTCCTAGTACGTGGATACATTTCAAGCTGACAGCAAGGAGGGAATCTTTACAGAAGGGCTTCCACTGTCCACAACTTCAGATTCAACCTCGTGGACACAGGAATGTCACAGCTGTACAAAATTCTTCCTCTGCATTGCTCAGCCCCGATGTCCTAGGCAGAATTACAAAAAAAAAACACCAAAAAAATTTGCTGCAATTCTTTGCAGATTAGCAGTTCAATTCTCTGCTTGGAGAGCCCCCATCAGTACTAGATGAGGTCTGCCACAGCTTGGTCCAGCTGAGTCTCAAAAACACCCAAGGAAAAGACTCCACCACCTCTCTGGGTGGCATGTTGAAACTCTTGTGCTACTCAGGGGTGAAAAACATTTTCCTAATGACCAGTCTGAGGTGCAATTTGTGACAGCTGTTCCTTGTTTTAACGATCTGCCACAAACAAGAGCTCATATCCACAGTCATCAGAACTTGTCTTCAAGGAGCTACAGGCTTCTATATATATAATACATACATATATTCTTTGCCTCTTTTTTTGGCCAAACTGAAACAGCCCAAGTACCCTAATCTCTCCTCATTACTTGTGGTTCCCATGGCTCAGAATCACCCTAGTAGTCCTCTCTCCATTTTCTAAACACTGTGCTTTCCATTTGTGGAACCTGGGCACTGACTGAGGAACCAGAGTACTCAGCAATGCTGATCAATTTCCCTGATCTGCTGGCCACAGAGACCACCATGCTGTTTGCCTTATTTGCAATGGAAATGCACCACTAACTCATTTCCAACTTGGCAGCAACCATCCCATCCCATAGCTTTCCCACAAATGTTCTGTTCAGTCAGCTGCCCCCCAGACTACGTTGCTGCAGGGAGTTGATCTGCACGGGCACAGAACTTGATGTTTATTCTCACTGAACTTCAAGAGCTTTCTGTTAGCCAAATCTCAGGCTCTCCAAGGAATAGGCTTCCCAGCTGAATTGATTCTACCACTTCATGCACTGAACTCTCTCTCATGCCAATTTAATGTGATCTGTAACTTTTCTCTGGGTGCATTCCACCTCACTATCCAAGTAATTAACAGAGAGGTGACATCACTGGCCCAATCCCTCACAGGCCACTTGCTTTTGTCTCCAGTGAGACACTGAGTCATGGGAGACTAAACTTTGAACTCCAATATCCACGCAATTTTCAATTAATCTAACAATCCATACACTTCCTCAATGAGAGATGATAACAAAAATCTGGAGTCAGAGAGTCACAGGATGGTTTGGGTTGGGAGGCCCTTAAAGATCAGCCAGTTCAATCCCCTGCCATGGGCAGGGACACCTTCCAGTAGACCAGGTTGCTAGAAGTTCCATCCCTGGGATGGGGCCTCCACAACTTCTCTGGGCAACCTGTGCCAGTGCCTCACCACCCTCACAGCAAAGAATTTATCCACCAATATGCCCACATCTACATATTTGGTCATTTAATTACAAAAGGCATTCCGGTTCATTGAATACTTCTTGCCCCGGTTCATTTGAGTCAACTATTCTTGATTATCTTCTCATTCTTCTCACATTTGAAAAAAAATTCCCTGGAGACATTATACATAACATTTCTAGGGATTGCAGAAGGCTGACTAGCCCTGAACTACCTACAGGGTTGTGTCCAGCTGGCTCTGGAATATCCCAGGGAGGAGACTCCACAGCCTCTCTGACAATCTGCTCAGGGCTGGCACTGCCCAGGACAGAAGCTGTGCCTCCTGTGCAGGTGGAACCCCCTGGGCTCAGTCCCTGCCCGTGGCTCTGGGGCCATGGCTGGGCTGGAGCAGAGCCTGGCCCTGCTCTGCCCCTCCTGCACCCAGGGACACCCAGGGCTCAGGGCCCCTCTCAGCTGGGCTCCTCTCCAGGCTGGACAGCCCCAGCTCCCTCAGCCTTGCCCTGCCAGAGATGCTCCAGCCCTAAATCATCTCCAGGAGCTCCTGTCCCTGCTGTGCTGAGGAGCCAGAGCTGGACACAGCTGTCCAGATGTGCACACAGGGCTGGGCAGAGGCCCAGGGCTGGACACAGCTGTCCAGATGTGCACACAGGGCTGGGCAGAGTTAACCTCCTGTTCTTTGTTAACAGTGACGTGGGAAACACAAGTGCAAAGCACTGCCTTGCTCCTCTTCATTCAGCCTGTGTCATGCTGGCAGACCTCTGTATCTGATTTCAAATCTACCACATTTACCCAATTTTCACATACTTTGTACCACTTACTGACACTTGTGTGCTTTGCTTTGTTCCCTTTGCTTTCCAGCACTAATGCCCCACTCCTACAAAGAAAATGCACATCCCCAATGAGTGTGGGAGTAAACACGAAGTGCAAACTTAACAGGACCACTAAAATCGATGTTTTCTGGCAGGAAAACATTCTCAAGAGGATAGAGATCACACTACCTGCAGCCCAGCATATCTTGTTCTTGCAGCATGCAGTTCTGGTGGAGAAATATTAGTAGAACTTTCGTGCTCATGTTAAAACATCAGAACATATGTTCCCCTGCTAACACTACACCAGATATTTATTTATTTGCATTAAAGAAATTATTTAATCAAAGATGAAACGCTCAAAACAAAAAAAAAACCAAAACACCAAAAACAAACAAACAAAAATCCACAAAAACCAAAACAAAATAAAAAGAAACAAACAAACCCCCCCCCCAGAATAGTTCTACAGTTGTAGGCTTACAACTTAGGAATAGGACAATGAAAACAGAAAATTGATATATTATAACATAAAACTGATATAAAAGTGCACTCAGAATTTGCTTTTTAAAGGAATGAAGGTAAATTTCCATAAAGTACGAAAAACATGGCATTTTAAAAAGCTAAGGCAATGAAATATGACCTTTTCATCATGGAATTAGTTATCCTTACTTAGTATTTTCCTGGCCTTAATCTTCCTGAACTTTCAAAACAATTATCAAATGGATGGAATATCTCTATTAGCACAAGTGGAACTTCTGTGTTTGCTAAGATTCTTGCACAGCACTGTACAGAATAAAAACCCATCTACCTACAGGACACTCCAGCAAAAAGTCTGTAAATGATTTAAAAGAAGCTGCTGCTGGCAATTATGAGCACTTTAGATAAAAAGCATCTCTGACAGGATATTTTGGGCACTATACCTTGCATGAAAAGGACATAAGGTTGCAAATAGCAGGTAGAATTTTTGAAGTCTAAAAGACAGGAAAAAAAAAGAGAAAAAATAAGTGCAAGGAAGTGCCCATTTTATTTTATAAATGAGTCAGCACTACTGGGTGATATTTTTATAAAGCTGCATGGAGCAAAGCACGAAATGCTGCCAATGCTACTCTAGAGTGATAATACAGATAACACACTGAAAATTATATATTTAGAGTAAAAAAGCCATATGAAGACTTGCATGCATTTCACAAAACCAAATCCTACCGTCTTAATTAATTCCAACAATCAGATGTAATAAATTCAGCTTACTCTCCTTACCCAGGAGACAAGGTACAAGTTTCCTGCTCTGTATCTGGGAATGCTATGAGACCTACTTCTAGAATTCCACATTTTACTGAAGGGCTCACAGTCACAATCACATTAGTCACGCTCGGTGTAGGCGTATGTAGAAACTAAGAGAACTACTCTCTTTGAAGGCACCCTGTCATTTAATGAGACTTACAGTATTGTGACTGTTTTAACATTCTGAACACATGAACCTCAGATCAGAAACAAGTTCCTACGAAGGGCTCCAGATCACCTTACTTCATCTCCCACAACAAGACTTACCTAGGCTGCCAGGGAAATTAAATGTTAGTGACAAGCAGAGGAGCTGGGTTTTGATAAATGCAGATTATGTCACTTCAGAAGGCAGGAACTTCCCCATCTTCAAGGATGCAATCTATGGTCAGCAATGGAATCTCTGGCATTGCGTATTATTTTTTCTTTTTATCAACAAGCTTATCCAATTTTTAAGATTAAATACCAACAGCTAGATGTGCCAACCTGTAACCTTTAAGACTGGAAGTTTAAAATCATACTGAATGTCAAGAGCAAAGCAACCTGTCCTCCTGTGTACATCAGCATCCTGGGCTGGGGGAATTCTGGCCTTCCAGAAAAGGTGACAGACGTGTTCAGTATTAATGCAACTTCAGCCTGGTGATGATTCACCAGCAGAGGGGTGACTACTGAAACACAAATATTCATTACTGGAAAACCAATGCTGCAGTAAACGCAGCACTGACAGGCAAAAGTTTCCAAGAGGAACCTGAGAATTAAGGCACACACCCCCTGTCCAAGTGGAATAGTATGAGCAGCTAATGCATCTGTAGGCTGTGACTGACTTGCTGTCAGATCACAGTTTAGTTCTGCATATGTGGTTGGTTCAACAGCATTACTGTGTTGGCAGAGTCCAGAGATCTCATCTTTAAAATATGGGTGGGTTGTCATCACATCATCTTGGAAGCACACAGTTCCACCTTCTCCTCGATCTGCTTGCCGGGAACTCTTTGTGGATGAGTTTATCAGCTTTAAGCAATGCCCTATCAGTTCTTGCAAAAACCCTGAGCCAGCCAAAGCAACGGGCTTTCCCCTCGGTGCAAAATTCAGCATTCCCAATGGCAGGAAAACAATCTCAGCTGTACATGGGCAAATACAAACATCCAGCAGAAAAAAATGCTGGGCCAGAACACCTGAGGCCCCATGTATGGAGCATTCCAGTACCAGGAACTGATACTTCCCCACTTTGGACCCTGTAGGAAACAGCAGGATGCCAGATTTGAGACAGGTGCCTGTAAAGCACTGATTTTAGTGTAAATATAGACAGCTTCAGAACATGGGGGAGATGGGTTCAATTCTGCCCTCAGGCAAAGAGATTAATACACAGCTAGCAGTCTGCCTGACACTACAGAGAAATGAGGGGTTGGGAATAGGGCAAAGCAAAGGTGAAGGGATACACCTCCAGCAGGAAATGAGTCTTTGTGGACACAGCCTGAGCTCTCCAGCTTAGTGAAGTGACAGCAGAACTAGGCAAAGGAACAAACCAAAATGCCTGGGAAAGGACACAGAGGTTAGGAAAGAGGGGAAATGAAAAAATATTAACTGAGAAATTAATCAAGGATCCAGCATTTCCTATCAAATCACTATGTTGTTTAGGGTACCCTGAAACCTTAAATTCAAGTATAGCAGAAACCCACTGGCTGCTTTCAGGATGCACAGGACAAGGCAGTAGCCACTGAACATAAATGTAAGAATAAAGAAAAACTAAAACCATAGCTAGACAGTGTTATGGCAAATCTAACTGATTATCTGCAGAACCACAAAGCTCTTTCACTGAGCTAGCAGGTTTGAGAACTGCATCTAGGTGCAAGGTTTGATGGTTACTTTGCTACACACAACAGAGTATAACACCCTGGTAGAACACCCTGCATAAACACCCTGGGCTCCTCACCCTCTCCTCTCTGCAAGTGTCACCAACTTCATTTCAGATGCAAAGAAAGCCACAAAGAAATGCAGAGGGATCACTGACATTTTGTTCCACACTAGGAACATATTGCTCTGGAGTATCTAATGAAGACAGCAGCAAGAAGGACCCAAAGGAGGTCACTGGCAGAAACCAGTGTCATTCAATGTTTGTAACATCTCAGCCTGGGATTTCACTTCTTCCTGCAGAACAGCTCCACAGGGAAGCAGAAGCAGAACCACATCAAAGCAATAATGTATGCTACTGGAGAAAGGATCACAGGGCATGTAAAGAGCTAGGCTGAGAAGTTCCAGCTACAGTCACAGGAATAAAGAAGAATCCATTGCACACACTGCACGGCTATCAGAGCTCCCAGGCTGCACAAATACATCTTATCACAAAAGCAAGCAGGTTGTTTCTCTGCCATCTACAGGGTCATACAAGCTGAGGGTTAACTAAGGGTATAATTCTGTCTGTCACATTCAATTTAGGAATGTGAATACATTTCACATGAGTTTGGGTGTCTTATTAATGGCCTGGGGATCAATAGCCTCAGCCTCTTCAAAAATTTTTTGTCCAACAAAGTAGTTGAGTCCTTTACAGCAATGACATTTAATTCAATAGCCAAAGGCAACCCAGAAGCAGTCCCGGACTGTGATGTTCTCCTTGACTTAAAGCTAGAAGCAATGAATAAGCTGATGTCAGTATATGCAATAGTTTTGCTAAGGGCTCCTTCTGTAACAGAATTTCACCCTCAAAATTGTCCTTTAAAATTAGGTTTAAACAGATCATGCCATGCATTTCAGACCAACAGATAACAAAAATAGAAGAGCTCTGTGAGTGTGTACTACATCAGAAAGCGCTTTAGGTCAGGGAGGCAAGTCCTTTATCTCTCTCTCCCCCCACTCTCCCCCACAACAGAGCACTTCTGAAACTCCTCCACTATATACCCACAGCTCAAGCATGGGACTGGAGAAGAAACCTATTCATTTCTGTCCTTACAGAGAAAGATTTTTAATACTAGTGCCCAGCAAGACCACGTTAGCGAATAAGCAGTGACAGGTGGTAAAAGCAGATGGTTTTGGAAAGATTTGCAGCAGTCCTTGGCTCCACCATCCTAGAAACTCCACAGGGTACTGGCAGAAGAAGTGGTTCCTTTCCTTTTCTGTCCTTACTCCTGAAAACCAGCAGCTGATCTCGCTGGCTGCCACGAAGGCAGGAAAGGACAGGCAAAACTCACCATGTTCTTCATCCCACCTCCAAAGTGCTTTTGCCTCTCAGCAGAAGCCCAGCTGAACGTGAGCACCCGCTCTGGGCTGAGCAGCCAGGTGCCACCTGACACGAGACACAAGCCACCCCCGTGTCTGCTGGTCCCAGAGCGGGAAAAGCCCCTGGGTTTGGCAGTCACTCATCACAGACCATGACCACCTTGCTTCTGACCACACCCGAGGATGAGAGAGAGCATCCCGTGCTGAACACCCACCTGCAGGCCAGAGCTCTGCTCAGAGCACCAGCAAAGTTTCTGAAGGCCCTAGGGGTGAAGGAGGCATCTCAAGTGCTGCAACCCTGCACAGCCAGACTTGGACAAATGGAGATTAACTCCATGTTAATCACAGAGCGACACTGCAGCGGGAGCAAAGCTCATGGACACACAGCTATTCACAGTACATCCCAAAACAGAGAAAGTGGGCAAAAAACCACATTATTTCATGTGTAAACGACAGCAGTGACAGAAAAATGTATTTCCAATGAGTGTCGTGTTGTTACCGTTATCGTAACAAAAGACACTGACTCCAAAGGCTGGGTTTGCAGAAAATCTACTTTTACTACAAGTTCTTCTTCTTTTATACATTATTCCAATCCAGATGGATCAGACTGGTCAACTAATCAATACATTCTACTTGGTTGGCTAGCTAGTTCAACATCCTAAAACAAGAAGACAGAAAGTAAGAGAAAACAGCACCTGCAGGTTGTTTAGACTAAGGCTATCATTATTTGGGCTAGGACTGCTCAGAGTCTCACAAGCCAATCCTGGGAAAACTTAGTTTTCTCATTCTCTGACTGGGCTGTGGTAGCCACATCATGTGTTTGGCCAAAGCAATGCTGATAGCTACAGGTGCAGCCTTCTCCAAGCCCCTGCTGCTGATGCTCAGGAACAAGAGCCCACTAATCACAAAGAGACAGCGCGAGCGTCATGCTGTGGTTGTGGGCTCGCTGCCTCAGCTGGAGCACAGCCCCAGCCCCAGCCCCAGCCAGCTGTAACTCTGCTCTGAGCCATCCCTGCACACCTAAAATGACGGCTCAGCCCGTTCCTTCTTCTGCCAATGAATCACTGCGTGGTGCCACCTCTGGCTACTATCAAAACCGCCTGTGACCATCTCGGCCATTAACTCCACAGCACACCCATTCCAAAGAAGCTTCTAGAACACTGCTCTGCTCTGTTAATACCCACATGAGTAAATTAAGAATCTCTCTTTCAGCATTTACTAAAGTGTAGGGCAGGAACTACGCACCTGAAAAGGCCTGGTACTTTTGCTACACAGCATCCCCATTTTTCAGGTTTTCCTCATAAACAGGAGTGACTGGCTCAATATCAACAATACGCTTATTCTTGCTTACATTTCTTTAAACAACTCAACTGCATAGCTTTGTAAGGACCTTTTTCTTGTTGTTTATCTATTGCACTGTTTACAAAACTGCAGCCAATTAACATTTTCATTATTTCACCCACAGTATCAAGGTAGTTTCTGAAGGAATATTCTAGAAAGGGTTGTAACACTACAGTGTAATTATATCCAGCAGCCTCCAAATAAGAAAAGGCTTTTTTGAACCATCTACAGCAAAATAAATCCCCCTTCTTTACATTAAATCAGGGAACCTTTCTTCCCTTCAAACAATTAGGTTTATGGCTTATTTCAGGAAGGTGAAACAGAAAACAAACCGACCAAAAGAAGAAGTTGTCAGTCCAGCCAGTCCCAGTTTTATACAGCACTGCAGAACAGTACTGAAAACTGACTCTGCTCCAAAGGTAAACACAAGCCATTCAAAACTGGAACCAAAACCTTTTATTTATTTCCAAAGAACACCCCATAGTAAAACTGCCTCTTACCTTTGGACACAATAAAACATGGATCTGGGCTTGGAACAAAGACAAGGCTGAAAGATGGCTTCAGAAACTACACTGTAAGCATCCAGGTTTGTGACCAGTCCCACCATTCTTGAATGCATTAATCAGTCATCAACGTTTATATTTTTTCTGCTAACCCCACAAGACAACCACCTGCTACTCAAAGCAGATATGGAAAATGGATACTGGTATAGAGGGTTAAAAATTAATTGAAGTATGAGGAAAACCTATTATAACCATATTTCATGGGCACATCTGCACCACAATTACATCGTGGAAGGAGAAAATTTAATTGGGAAGGAGAAAACTTCAGAGTCCAACACAACAGCGTATTTTTGAGGCACAAGATACCTTTTTTCTGTAAGCATGGGTGGAAGAACAGAGCCCCATGCAATTTCCAGCCACTTGAAGCTGTCTAAGCAGAGGTACACACAAAGAGAAACAGATTCAAGCAACTCTTACAAAACACAGCTAATATAAACTTAGAACAGAACACAATTAGAACTGAATTACCAGTATTTTTGCCAAACCTTCAATATGCCTCACGCTTTAACAACAAATGTAGCCACAGATTTGAGGGAGAGTTTTCAGTAATTATCAACAGAACATTAATTACATCCCTACTATTATTATTTCACTACGTAAAGACCTAGTTGGCTGTAATTTTAATGCTGCATGTCACTCAAAGACAGCTAAAGAAAGCCTTAAAGCACTATGAAAATAAGAATTAAAAAGAAAAAAATCCACAAAAAACGCCACAGACAAAATGTCTGCCTCAGATGGCATTAAAAATGGGAAATACAGGCTTACCATTCAAAAACTGAATGGAAAAGAGCTGTAACAAAAGAAAAAGCATCTGCTGTAGTTTTATCTTGAAGGACATAAGTCTCCTCTTCGACTCAGTTCATCAGACCCTTGAAGGGTATTTCTACACAAGGGACTGGAGACAGGCAGGCACCTCTTCTCTCTCTCCAAGCTGGCCAGGCAGGAGGTAGATGAAATCTGGAGGCTGCACAGAGGCAGCAGCACAGCACCAGCGAGCTCTGAGTCCCCTGCAGCGAGGAGCAGCAGCCCAGCCCGCTCTTCCCCAAGTGCTGATCCCTCGCCGTGTTTCAGTCAGGCGTTGAGTCAGACCCAGGAACCCATCCAACTCAAAACCAGGCCAAGAGCAACAACCAGAGCAGATTTGCATTTGGGCAGGAGTGACAGCCCCATCCCGAGCGGGAGGTCAGGAATGTGCAGCCAAGGTGAGGCAGGCAGGCAGGCTGACCCCCGCCAGGCAGGAGCCCACATTTAGGGAGCAGGGCTTGGCTAGCTCCACACAGGCACAGCTGAAGAGCTCCCAAACCAGGACTGCCTCTGTGAAATACCTGCCCGAGCCAGGGAAGTCAACGTCCTTCAGATGATCCTGATTTCCAGACACATCTGGTGATGCCTGACTCTTTCCATGAGCCACTCGTAATCATTTAGATGATCTGAAGATTGATCATAATTTTAATCTCGCTTGACAAGATTCAAACTTCCATTTCTTAAGCCTCCTTTATGGACTCAGGACCCTTAGGGAAACAGAATGCTGTAATTTTTCATAGCGATAATGCAAAATAATGCATTATTATAGGACAATGCTGACATTATCCCCTGCAGCTGTTATTCACAATATTTTCTCCCAAATACAGCAAAACCAAAAAACATAGCAACATAAGCAACAGTCCCTAGGTGAGCCAGGTACTCATCAGCACAGTCTTCTCCACCCCACTGAGTTGCTCATGTGATCTGTCCCTTGTATAGATCAAAATAACTTGCTCTTGAGGAAAAATCTGGCAAACTCTTCCTAACTAGGAGCTTTCTATGTGAAATGTACGGGGGAAAAAACGGTTTTTTCCAATGACAGTCTAATTCTGCAGGCTTCTCCTCTGGAGCAAGGATCTACACCCTTCTACCACAGGACCTGAAATCATCAGTATCCAGAAGAGTTCTGAAAACAATGACCACTTGTTCGTGTCCTCTACTGCACCACGCAGACAAACAACAGTTTCTGTGCCTTTGGTCAAAGTGCCAACAGTCCCTGTCACAATCCTTCTGCCCTGTCATCACCCATGTCCTCCTCCTGCCAGCACTCCCACACCCTCCCAGCTTGCCCACCTCGCCAAGGTTCAGGTTTGCTGGATCTGAACTGACTTTGGGGAAGGTACAAGAAGCTTATCAGTCAAAGCTGCCTTCTGTAACAGAGCCACAAACTTTGTGCCTCTGTTAACAGGCCACTTCCTATTACTTATCTAGCAGCTGATCTCTAGATATTTTTTTTCCCAGCTGACATGCTATGGGCTCTATTTACTCAGCCTTTTCTCACATGGTCTTTAAGATGTTTTAAAACTACATTTCCCCACCACTAATTTATACAAGCCTTGACAGGGACTAGACTTGAATCTTGAACTGGAAGAATTGAAAAATTTGCAGCTTTGTTACAACATCAGATGCATCCTCAAACATACTCTAAATATAGAAGAAGGCTGGCCTAAATCTGCTGTTACTTCATGTTTAATTCAGATACCTTTGAGTGAATGCATCCCCACCTCCCTCAATTCTCATCTCCAGTTCTCATCACCTATGTACTGAAATTTATGGTGACTTTAACTTAGACTAACACCCCAAAACACAGAGGAAATGTTTTTAAAATGCTGTAGTTATGCAGAAACAAGTTGTCAGAGCAACACAATAGGTCTAGAGGTTAAAGCAGTACATTGCAGCAGGGATTTTACAACTTCACTATATCAACTATCAGTCCAACTTTTAAACTATGTAGTTCCTTCAAAGAGAAGATGAGTTCCTAACTCAGTAATAAAAGAACTTGCACTTTTCTAGTCACAAACATTACAGGTGAGCAGGAAACGATGATGCTTTTGATGCAGCAGTGCAAATGAAAACAAGCTCCAGTAGCAGATCTCTGTGTCACCAGCTTCTTAACAAGTGGGGAGGAAGGCTTCCAGAATGCCAGCACGCACAGAAAGTTACTGAACTAACAAGCCAAAAGAATGTGAGCTTAAGTATTGAAAGTTTCCAAAATAACAAACAAACAAACATAACAAAAATAACATTCTGTTATGTTTCTGGGGTCATCTAATAGCTCAGCCGTACACTTGTTTTAATACAAATTCAAGTGAACCAGGATTAGAGCTGCTACGGGTTTTGGAACACATTTTTCTAGCCTAATAATGACCTTCAGAGATAGCAAACTCTCAGTCTAAATAAAGATGCAAAACTAGCCTTTTGACTGAATTTACAGTGCAATATTTCTGGGTGAACTCCCATTCAGTTTTACTGCTTCCCCCCACAAGATAACGGTCTGTCGTTAGTTATCTGTTTCTCTAGCTATGCCCTTAAAAGGCTCCAAGGCAAACACGTAAAAACAAACTGTTCTGAGCAACAACATTATTGTAAAGGGCTGCATAAGACAAGACAAGGTCACATGTCTCTAGTTTCCAGAGAACCCGGGATATCCTCACAGGATCCTGGACCAAAATTTGCCTTTGTGGTGCGCTCGGGGAGGGGGTAGCAGGGATAGCCAGTCATTTCCCAGTCAAGAAACAAAAAACATCACCAAGGCTCTTTCGTCCTATGATTAAAACTTTATCGCTAACATCATACTTCCATTAAAAAAAAAAAAACAAACCACAAAAAAAAACCACACCAAAAAAAAATACCAAAACAACGTATGGGCGTAACAGCAGGAAAACAAAAAGGCAACCCTCCCCCAAAATCAGATTAGATCTTCCCTTATTTTTACCAGCATCGCACCGGTAAGGTTTGCCCCCCCCCGAAGCCAACCCTGCGGCGAGGCAGGGCGGCAGCCGCTCGCCACATCCTCTCCTCACCGACAGCGCCGTGTAACTCACCCAAGGAAGAGCCGAAGCGCCCCCGGGGCACCGCCCGGTGCCAGGGGCCCGACCCGGCTGCTCCCGGCTCCCCGGCCGCGGTACCCGCCCGGCACGGCCCCGGTACCCGCCC
>VWZV01001562.1:153044-178806 GCA_013397155.1 Irena cyanogastra | reverse complement strand
CGGCCGGGTGCGGAGCGGGGCCGGCCGGCACAGCGCCGCGGGCTCTGCCGCAGGAGCCGCCGGGACCGCCGGCCCGTGACAGCGGGGCCACCCCCGGCAGCGCTCGGCCCCGCGTGTGCCCGTGAACCCCCGCCCCAGGTGGCCTCCCCCAGCTGCGGGGCTCAGCGCGTTCGGCGGCCCGGCCGCTCCCCGCCCTGGCCGTGCCGCAGGGGGTGCGGGCGCGCCGCGCCAGCCCTGCAGGAACCAGCAGGGCAGGCGAGAAAAGGCTCCCTGTCTCCCTTCCCTTCTCCCTCCCAGAGGGCTCCCCTCCTTACCGGGCTGCTGGAGCTCCTCTGCCGCCTGGGGCCGGAGCGAGTGGCGGCGGCTCCTCCTCAGCGCCTCCCCGAGCCCCTTCCCCACCCTCGTCCGCCCCCGCTCCGCCTGCGCCGGCGTGAGCCGGCGGCCGGGAATGCGGGAAGCGCGGCCGGGCTGCGCTGGAGCCCCGCAGGCAGCCAGGGGAGGGCGGGGGAGCCCCGAAAGCTCCTAAATCCATGGTGAAGGGGCAGGGCGAGCGGTCCCTAGGGTGTCCTCCAAGGTTATTACACCTCCTTACTCGCTTCGGCTAACAGCAGAATTTACGGCTGCGATTAAAGTGATCGGGAAGAATGTTGTGCACAGAAACAGAGTTATAAAATAGGCATATTAAGTTAATTACGTAATTTGTCTTATTAGCGTTAGGTAAAAACCGAGATATGCAGCATACCTCCTCAGCCCGGAATACCTGCTTTTGCCACCAATATTAATTTCCTCGCCTCGGCAATAGAAGATACACCCTCAGCTCTTTTCGACTCGACGTCAGAATCAGCAAGATGTGACGTTTTTATAGCCTCTAATTACACTTGCGGCACGTACGAGCATTAATTAATTTTACAAGGTTGTGTTTATTTCATTATTTCCTTCCGTTCGTTAGCGCTGGGGAAAAGCCAGCCCGAGAGAGGCTGGATGAGCTGCTCGCTGATGAGTGGGTCGGTAGGAGAGCTATCAGCAGAGCACCCCACACTAAGGGATTAAGCACTGCAGCTCCTCTAGCTCCTTGTCTGGGGAGTTTATAGGCTACAGGTGCCTGCCACTTCCACACGAGAGCTACCAGTGCCTGTTGGCACATCTGGGCACGACCTAAGCCTAGGTGGAGTCTCCAAAGCCTCATTTCACCTCATCCTGCCAGCTGTTCTTCCAGTACACGTGTCAGTCCCATTCATGTCACACAGGACATAGGGCTCTAACACCCAGGCAGAGCATAAAAATCCAGCCAGGACACAAGGTCTGTGGCAACTGCTCTGTACATGACACTATGGATTGGAGTAGGGTCATGCAGAGCTGTGCAGGCAATTCACCCACAGACATGGGTGGGATGCAGAGAACCTTGCCTCCATCATCCATACAGAGGGAAGAAAAGCTTCTGCCTTCTCCAACACCCAGGTGCTGTCACAAAGCTTTGGAGCACTCAACAGGAGAGCAGAACCTCTGTTTCAATTTCATTTTTGCATTTGCAAGGAAAAACAACCTACAGCTTCTTTCACGGTTGGACTCGGCGATCTTTTCCAACCTCAGTGATTCTGTGATTCCAGCAAAGGAGTTTCAGATTCCATTCACTGCAAATGTAGCAGGAGGAAACTTGCAAGGAAAGAAACCACAGGAAGTGGAGGCCCCAGCTGTCTGCAGAAAGTGACTGATGGTCGCTGGGATGAGTAAACAGAGTTTTGGTTGCCTGCATCACGGGCATATTCTTTAACATAAACATCTGCCTTGACAGGCTGGCCAGGCCTGAACTGATGGTGACTGACACCAAAATGAGGAACAAGTAGACAAAGGCAAATACAAGTAGACAAATTAAAACAAGCAGACAAATTAAAAATTAAAGTAGACAAATTAAAAGAATAGTCAGTGAGAGGTGGCTTCGTTCAAAGACCGTGATCTTGCAGTTTGCAAACTAACCAGAAGGGAAGTTTTTGGGAAGCCTAGAATGAGAGAGAGCTATTGCAATATTATCTTTTAGGACACGGAATAGAGAGCTTGATAAGCATCAGCTCCTTCAGAAACTCTTCCAAGAGACATTGTATAGGAGACATACAAATCTGCAAACTTAGCGGAATTCCTTTGGGAATTTTCCAGAAAGCAGGCAGGCTAGAAGAACAGTTTCCAGCTAAGAACCAAGTAGGACATTAAAGGGCTCACGTGTCAGAGTTGGTTCATGACAGCTTCCCAGAAATCTCCAGGGGAAAAAAAAAATACTGAGAGCATAATTTGATTGAGGAAATGAAGAAACAACTGGGAATTGCATCTACCTGAGGAGGCTGCCCTCTGAACCCAGGAAATGAAGGTAGCAGTGAAGCTCTCAAATGTGAGAATGTGGAGGCTTCAGCTCGAGAAGCAGTAATAATAATGTGTCTGAAGTCTTGTGGGAGTTTGTAAGAAAAAAGTGTTGCATGCTTTTTTGGAATGAGATGGACAAGGATGAGCTGCGTGAGAAGAGCACGGAGTCAAAACATCTGCAGTTTCCTCTACAGAGGGCTGCAAGAGTTTCATACACTGGGAAATATGCTACAGGTCCTCAAAACTCATTCTGGAGCATCCATTTTTTGGTTGGTTTTTTAATTTCATTTAATTAAAAGATAAGCTTTCCTTGGCTCCTTCCCAGATGTCAGTTTTTCTCTGAATTCTTGCCAATGCAAGCAATTCAATCTTGGTGAGGCACTCACTCTGAGCAAAGCAATCATTTATCCATTAAGCATCCAGAGGGGAAAAGAAATTTAACAGAAAACATGAAAAAGTAATTAACCTTGGCTTTCCCCCCAGAAATTTTTACCTGTACCTTTACAAAGTAGCAGCTTGACCTATGAGATTTGTGTTGCTTCGAGGCTGACCAAAAAAAAACAAACCAAAAACAAAACCAAAAAACAAGTCTAATGCAATAACTATTAAGTTTATTCTAAGCAGAAAATCATGTCTCTATTAAAATGATTTTTACCTACCGCTCACTCCTACTTATGGCTGCCCAGCTTCAACGATCTGAGGGGTTGAATTGAAATATTTTTTTACATAATGCTTATTTAGCAACAAAATGTTAAAGGGACACCTGTTATCTCTATGGCTCCCAAAACCCACTTCTTGTATTTCTGATTTAGCAAGTCAGCTTGCCCTCTAGCCTCTTCTCCAATGTGGTTCTTCCTCTGGATTTGGAAAGGCTCTATCTTCTGCAGTTTTTAGATGCCCCAGACTAAATGATTCCATGATTCTGTAATGCAGACCAAGTGAAGCAAACTGAAACGTAATGGAAGATGTGGATGATTTTTGACTCATCTATTAGACAAATACTAAAATTCTGATTAATGGAGTAACAGAGATTAAAGTCATAAAGCAAACTCCAAACAGAATATTAATTGCTACATATTGAAAACATGTTTTAAAAAATCATTTTGCTACTGATAACTTTTTTTCCTTGCGAGAGGGAGGGAATTAATTAAGTAATGTGGCTTTTATTTTCTGCATACAAGGAATTCACATTTCACAGTTTCGCTTTTTTTCCAATGGTGTGTTAGCCTTCAGCCAAGGTACTGGTGAAGATTAGGGACTCTGAGAAGAAAATTTAAAAATTAAGCCTACAATTAATGCAGCTAATATTTAAAAGTAGGAAGATGTTATTAACAGATCTTGTCATCTGCCAGCCTGATCAAGTTGTATCAGACCTGGTGTTTATGGTGAAGGAAAATCATAGCTATGCATGGAAAGCTGCCAAAGAGACCTTGGACAGGTTGATTTCTTAAATAACAGTAATTTAACCCACTTACAGCTTCCTCATGTGGACATAATACCTGAGGAGAAAGAGAAGGTGGCAAGTCGCTGAGTGCAAATTAATGAAAAAAAGGGAAATGTTGATTTTTTAGAAAAGGATCCTACTAGTGCAAGTGTGCACAGAAGGGGTCGGGCTCTGCTCCCAGGGAACCAGGGACAGGCAAGGGGAAACAGCCTCAGGCTGCACCAGAGGAGGTTTAGGTTGGATCATGGGGAAAATTTCCACACTGAAATGGTTATTGAGCATTGGCACAGGCTGTCCAGGGCTGTGAGGGAGCCACCAGCCCTGGAAGGGTTAAAAAGATGTGGATGTGGCACCTGAGGAGGTGGCTTAGGGGTGGACTTGGCAGCGCTGGGTTAAGGGTTGGACTTGACCTTTACAGGTCCTTTCCAACCAAAACAATTCCATAATTCTGGGATTTGAAATTCCTTGCTGCTCTTCACCGATTCAGTGGCAGCACTGAATAACCTGCAGTGAAATGTCATAGTGCTGCAAATAATTAAATATCTCATGTTTTCAGGTCAAATTATGCCTAAACAAATAACAGTCTGTGCCCATCTGAAGTGCCTCACATCAAAAATGCCAAGGCACTTTGCATTAAGTGATTGATGCCAGACACACAAGCCTTAATCTTGCTTTTTTAACCATAGACTTACAATGTTTGTACTGTAATCTTTCAGCTTTTTAATGGGAATCAAAAGGTGGATTGGTTATTTCCTGTAAATCTACACCTGTGAGCAGTTTTCTGCTATGGCAAATGTTTTGTTATTATTTTGATCTGTAGCCAAAATAGTTTGATCCGGAAATCAGGACAGAAATGTGAGCTGACAACATCCCAGTATTTCCTGTGTTTTAGAAATGAAACTGAGCTTCCAAAACCTTACAGAAGTCAGGGGAAAACCCAGTTCTGGGCTATGCATTTAGGAGACTTTTTCATTTTATTGGATTTTCCCATCCTGGAATACAATTAGAGAAAAAGTACCATGACAGAATACCAAGTAGTATTTTGCAGCAAGTCAGAAATGTACACTACATTTTCTGAAGGCACTCCATTTTTTTTATCTATATGAGATCATGCTATCCATTACTCCCTACTGACATCTGGTCTATGATATTCCAGATATTCCTTGAGAATACTTGAGAAAGTGCAGACACCTTGGCAACCCCTCTAAAGGAAGCACAAACCCAGTTTATTCATAAAATTACTACAGAATATTGTATCATCATAATAATCAGCTACAATATCCAGGTTGTTGTTTCTACATCTCATTTGGTAGTATTAATTTTTTACAAGTGCAGATGTTTTGTCTTTTTGCAGTTGGGTAGCACAGGCTCTTCCTTCAGGTATTTTCAATTCCTTACTGGAATTTCTTCCTGTTACAATCCTTGCTATAAACTGTCTGCATGAGTAGGGAGTTTCAGCATTTCAGCAAGAGATTCACAGTCTGGCAAACCCTTAGTAGACCATTAGAAGCAGATTTAAACACAAAACGGCTGGGAAATATTATTAATTATTAAATTTTGGGCTCCAAAACACTTTAAAAGTTCCAGAGGAAATGATTGTGACATGATTTCCTGTACAGGAGTTCACCAGTCCCTGACCACTGCCCACCTTCTAGAAGCACAGGCTGTGTGATCTCAGCAAGCTTTGAAAGAATTTTTTTTTTCCGAGTTTTTTTACATCTCATGCAATGTAAGAAAAGACTGAAGTGAAATTGAGAAATTGAGATGACGACAACGAGAGAAAAAGAGAATGAAGAGAAAAAATGACAACATGGAAAATAGCCTCAAGCTGTAGTACTGTAAAGTCAGAAGTCAGCTCAGCAAGAATTCGGATGATCCTGCTGAAAGAGCGCAGGGCAGCAGTTTCCCAGTGCATTGCCAGCTGCCCAGGGAGCAGCCCAACATCTGTGTGCATGGGAGTGGTAGGGTTTTGGGAAAGGCAGGACCTGGGGGCAGCCTTCTCCAGAAGGTTTAAAGGATCCCTTTGCCTCTGGAGATCTCCATTCCCAGCATTTGCCCAATCTAATTCGTCAGCACGAAGAAAGACAGGAACGCGTTTGAGCAGCTTACCATCCTTTAGTTAAAAAGTAATCCAAATGAGTAAAAGATGAGTGTATTTTATGAAAGCTGCACTTCCCAACATCCTCAGGCTGTGTGGAGAACTTAACAAAACAGAACCCTGTAACAGCAAATGATTTGACCGAAGGGATCCAATTTTCATGCAGCCCAAATTGCCCCAATGAGCTTCCTTCAAGCATTGTTTTCACTGAAGGAAAACATTCAGATAACAGCAAACACAGCTGAACTAAGACAGTTTAACAAAAAGGAACCTTAAATTACTACTTATGCAGGAGAGCAGAAATGAGTTGTCAGAAAAAATCAGGATCAAAATTTTTCAGTTCTCAATTTTTCAGAACTCAGAAGAACACTCAGCTGATTTAGCTGTGCCTCTTTCAAAGGGCTCTGACTGTGAACTGGCAGAAATAAAAATGAGGACCACAACAAAAAGAAGACACCACATGCAACTGAGACAAAGATCAGAGAGCTCAAGTACCTGTGGCAATCTGGGCAGTTGGACTAAGATGTTGCAAGATGACTGCATGGTTTTGTTTTGTCCTTTCAACTACCACGTAACAGCAGCACTGTGAAAATAGAATATATATGTAAAATATGTGTAAAAACATTCAAACACAGACACGACCTTCTGAGCCAAAGAGATAATAGCTAGATATTAATGTTTATTTCTCACATGTGACCCAGGATCTGTTTTCTTTTAGTCTGGTAGGAATGTTTTTTATCATATCAACAAATCATTGTTTTGCCTTCAGAAAATCTCACTGCTAGCTCACAGGGATAGTTCATTTCAAACAGGCTGCTGCATTCTCTTCTGTGCTGCTGCATTTAGTTACTGCAGCATGGCATTACCTGGGGTAGCCAATACTGCATTTGGATTAAACAATAACACTTAAAAATTAGTTTTAATTAGGGCTTTAGCACGTAAAAATGAAAAAAAAAATCAAAGTAAAATAAAACAAAAAGGAACTCCAAGCTCCCTGTGTGATTTTGCAAGAATGCTCAGTTTTCTCACGTGAGAAGTTATTTGTTTGTGTGAAAAAAGAAAGAACGCTTGAGAGCATGGTAAATTTGCTTGTCTAACTTTCAGAAATTACAAATAACAACTATAGAAAGCAATGAAACCAACAAAGCCATAACCTTCTACTGATTTCACTACTTGTGGCTAAAAAATTTATAAAGAAAAATTATATTTGAAATTAGACTTTAAGAAGATTTGTTGTTGTTTGTAGCTCTTTTTGAGTTTAGAAGCCCTTACATAATGGATTCTAGACAGCAGAGGCAATTTCAGCAATCCGGGCTTTTTGAAGGATTACTTTTCCTGCTTCTAAATTAACTCAAGTAAAAAGATCAGATTTCATAGCAAAGATGAATATATGTACAAATTTGGGGAGGAGAGACAGTGCTGGAGCTGAATTATTCCATCATGTCCAAGAGGATGCTTGGAAAAAAAAAAATAAAATCACCAAAACCTCCAGGAAACCCTGCTTGTGTGTGGAGCAGGAAAGGCAAAGGCTGAGTTTAATTAAAAGATTTAAAGGGGGGAGAGGTTGAAGAGCCCCAGAGAAGATGTCAGGCAGCAGCAGGGATGCCTGGTGGATTTCTGGATTATGTGACAAGGACAGAGCATCCCATCTGTGCCCAAACAACACCTAGGCTAAGCTTTGCAATACCTGCCTTAGAAATTGCTCCCCTTGAAACCTGCAGTGCAGAAGGCTGAGCCCACGAGGTCTGATGCAAAAAGGAGAGTAATTTATCATCCAGCTTTGGAAGAAAACAAATTGCCTCCCCTTCAGAGAGAAAATGCGCTGCCTGATCCAGCCTCCCTGCTCAGAGCAGTTTGGGTCTGATCTGAAGAAAAGAAAAATGGGTGTGGAGCGACCTCACAGGTGTCACTCAAACCCTTCAGGACAATTCCAAATGTCCATTTATTACACCTGCAAAGTTGTTTAAATAGCATTGTTTGATATTCATCAATTAGGCAGAAGAGAAGGGAAGTGCTAATGGAGGCAGGGTGACAGCTTTCCACCCTGAGGGGGAGATTTACTTGGCAGCAGGAGCCTCTCCTTTCCTGAGCTCCTTGCCATCCCCATCCATCCCACTCAGCTGGCTCTGAAACCTCCAGCCATCAGCATTCACTCCATTCCTGGCATGACATTTTCTTCAGCAGAATTTCATGTGGTTTCTGTGGCATGTTATTGTTTCTTTTATGAGTGTTAATATCATTTTACTGAAGAGAGCTGGGGAAAATTAAAAAAAAATTAAAAAAAGAAAGAAATTGAACAATTGAGCTCCTGAGGAAAACAGAAAGGAATAAAACAAACAAAAATCAATCAATAAAAACACCTCTAGATTTTAAATTTTAAAAAAAATTTTTTCTTCTACTTTACTAAAAGATTATCCTAGCATTTTGAAATGTTAATATGGAGGAGTAGAGAATTAGTATCATGTTGACAATGGCAGACATGGGTAACTGAGAGCAGGGTTGTTAAAATGCTTCCTATGAAATTTTTCTTCATTCATACGACTTTCAAGATTGAATTTGCATGCAGGAAACAATCCCACTGCTAAACACTTACTGTTACCTTTGCTTCAGTAAAAATGTCAAAGTTCAGGGGATGTGTGTGGAATATTGCAATGCAGGGAGGAAAGGAAAAAAAAATAACATAATGCTCCTGGGGCTTCTGAGGAAAAAGAAAGAGCACTCCTTGGGGGTTTGTGTGCTGCCTTAATGAATATCTGCCCCTAACAGATCTTGTCTGACTGTCACCCAAAGCTTTGAGCATCCTTGAGCACAGAAGAACTTTTTACATGGTGAAAACCCACTTATTTACTTTTGCCTGTTGTACATTAACCACGACCTCATCACTTTGTTTTACTCAAACCTCAGTTTGTCCTGATAGAAAATGAATATATTAAAATCTGTCAGCCTCATAAATATGGCAGGAGGACCAATCAATCTGCTTTTACGAGAATCCTGAGAGACCAGGATTTTTTGAAACTGTTAACTTCTAGAAACTTTTTTCTTCTTCATCTGCCCACCATTTTTCAAATAAGTTGCTCCAGCTTTTCAGAAACATGTTTTTTAAGCTGCAGATCATTTAATGCAAAGGAAAATTCTAAAAATACTCTCAATGTGTGAATATAGTCCTTCAAAGTTTGTTTTCTTAGTTGTATTTACTAAAGCCATAGCACTTCAGGAATTATGTAAAAATAAACATGAAGACTTGCAGACATTTTTCTGACATGCACTTTTCCTGACAAATAAAACCTGTGAGCCTTTACCAGTGTATTAGCTAAAACTCTACACCTGGGTACAGTTTAAAATATGAGGATTTAAAGGTCTGTTGGATCAAGGTCCACATTGCTATAAATGTTGCTATAAATAAGTGAGACTCCCTTCATCTTGTAAGAAGTAAACCTGTGCATAAATCCAAGCAAGCAGGTTTTCAGCTTTTTGCAAAAAGTGTGAAATACCCTGTTTACATCATTCTTTCTGAAATTCCAAGGAATTTCCCAGGGAGACAGCATGTCTTTGTGGGCATGCACATCCCAGCAGGGCCCTAAGGAAAGATAGGTAAAACTTGTCTTATGATTTCAGTGGAAATATTAACAAAAGCTAAATCTTGAACACGACTTTTAGAACTGAGATTTTGAAATCTCTGCTTGAAAAAGGAGACAGCTAATAAAAACTGCTTTAAACTTGTTATTAAATGGATCAAGGAAAAATATGTATCAATGAAATAAATTTAAAAATAGGGGCTTGAAAAACTATCATTGGGCACAAGATGTCCAAATATCTTTGTAACGGGCCCCAAATAATTTGAAATCTTGCTGTGAGAGCAAGGGAACAGTTAGCAGAGCAAATTAAACACACCATTTGAGGGATGATGTTTAGCCATATGTTTTGGCAACTTCCAGCTACCACAAACTGCATCACATTCTCAGAGTCTAATTTAATATTTTGGGCTGGGGCATCTTCTGCCCTTGGAGCCCCATTATTCTGGATTCTGTAAGAAGAGCACTTTCCTTCTCTAGATTAATATTTTAATGTCTTTTTTTCCTAATTGTTCTGCTTGTTGCTGTGAGTTAGATTGCCTGGAGGCAAAATCTGTGTGACTCAATCATTTGTATATTCTAAACAGAGATGGAGAGAGGGGAAGGAAGTAGCATGAATAAAACATAAACATAGAATGCATTGCATTGTCTGACCTGCTTTAAATGCCAGATTAATCTCTGCTTGATTTAGTTTTGGTGGTTTTTTTCCCCTTGTTCATCTAACAAATGCTTTCATAGCGCTGTGTTGAACAGTTTAATTTTTCCACTAAAGCCCTGGATCCCAATAGGGGTTATTAGCACTATGACATGACTCTGAAAGCTCAATGCCTTGAACACAAATCTTTTTAAAGAGAAAAGATTTCATGTGCATCGCTCCTGAATCAATTCAGCTCTAAAGCACCTTCTCTAAATTGGAATATGTTTCCTATTCATTTCTTGAGCTGTTGTGTTTAAATAAAAGCTTCCTCATGGTCCATTTGGTTTTACTACCTGTACTTTAACCACTGGACCAAGGAGCACAAAGATTTGGAAGTCATGATGCCTGCTGCACCCAGCTCTGTCATTCTCCTAGCACTCCCAGCTGCTCCAATTTCCCCACCAGAGAGGGAAGAGGTGATAAAACTTTTAGATTTTTAAAGCAATTTATACCAACTCTGTGGCTGCTATTAAATTCCAGAAGGTTGGCTTGTACTTTATCTCTTATCATAATAAATCCCAGTGCAGGAACATTTTACAGATGATAAAGTTATTGCAGCTCTTCTTTTAGAAAAAAAACAGAAGGAGTCCCATCCTGTCAGCTGCCCCTGGATCCCTGGAAGTGTCCAAGGCCAGGCTGGATGGAGCTTGGAGCATCCTGGGACAGTGGAAGGTGTCCCTGTCCATGGCAGGGAGTTGGAATGAGATGGAGTTTAAGGTTCCTTTCAATAAAATATGGTTCTATTATATAATTTACCTATAAAGTAGAGTGTTCTGCAGAGATTCATTAGCAGAACTGGTTGGGATTAGCATTTCTATTTCTTGGTTAAGTTTTGAAATTTGTCTTTGTTTAAATGACGAATGAAAATCAATTTGTGGAACCAGTTTTCCTTATGGTTCTGTTTTTCAGAGCTCAGAAAATGTCACTGAAGAAAATTGCTTTAGGGAATTTGCCATTTTTAAATTGCACTTTGAAATATGAAGTGTCAACCAGAACATGACATTTTTAAAAAAAAAAAAAGGATTATTTAGTGATTTTTCACTACTAACAATAACAACATTAGAGCAATAGTGCTACCAGTAGCATGAAATAAAACATTTGCAGGTTTTTAAATATTATGGACACTTGTGTCTTAATGAGAACTGAAATATCTTCTTTAGTAGATTAGGCTGGGTGTTACTTGCATTACTACAGCATAAATGTTCAAGTGTTTGAGGGGGAGATATTTCACCTGGTACAAATTAGCTACTGTATTTAATAATCTTGTGAAGAAATGTTTCAGTATTGTAAGAAGACGCTGAAATCATGCAATACATCATGAAGCTACAAATTGTGCAAAAAAATAAAACCCCATGCATAATCACCAAAGCTCTTTGTGGACAACTTTTGAATAAGCACTTTTCCTCTGTATCTGATCTTCCCAATCCCCTGGAACTGCTCTGATCATTCCTCCCTTTCACACATGAGCTTGTCAGATGTGCCTAAGCAGGAAAGCAATGACACAATTCAGAGTCCTGGCCTCCATCTGCAGCCACCTGATCCCATCTCCAAATCTCCCTTCGGCCTCTCCTGATGCCTCTTGACACACACTGACTTGGTGAGGAAATAAATTTGTCACTCACAGAGCTCTGAGGAAACAGTGAGGTCACCTTAACATATTTCAGAGAGAGCTCAGAGGTGCTTGAAATGTGTTGTAAAAGATGACAAAAGAACAGCTCAGCCAAGTGCTTGTGGTGTCCTGTGTCTGAGCCGAGTAGGGCCAGATGAAAGAGAGCAAACAAATGAGAAAACCAGAGCAGGAGAACCCTCATCTCTGCCAGCATCAGTTAGATGAATGAGAATTTGCTCTGAGATGACCTGTGAGCGTGCTGTTCACTCTCAGGAAAGGAGAGGGATGGGGTCATGTGGGGTGGTGTGTGTGTGTGTGTGTGTGTGTGTGTCAAATTTCTGTGAAGTGCACGTCGTGCTTTGAGTGAATGATTATTCACAGTAATTAATACAGTTAGGCTTCCTCCTCCTCCTCCTCCTCCCCTGGGCAGCTTCAGCCAGAGCAAACCTGTCTTGAGTCCTTCTGCAGTCCCTGAAAAGAGGGAGGCTCATGCAGGGTCTGGCACAGCGCATCCCTCCAGTGCCAAAAGGCAACTGGGACAGCTTCTGCATTTGTCCTCAACCACAAAGCAATCATCTGATCCTGCATTCCACAGGTACCTCCAAGGTGTACCTCAGAGCAGCAAACCCTTTCACAGTGTATTTGAATTCAGCTTACAGGAATTTTCACTTGCAGGAAGAAATTGTTAAGGACTGCAACAAAAATAAATTGAAAATCACTGCTCTAGATGCAGCCTAATAAGATTGTCCTTGTGGATCTAAAGTTAGCTGCTATGAAAAAGCCTTCTATGCTGTTTTCCATTTTCAAAGCTGTGCAAACATGTGAGATTTAATCCACTGAACGAGCTCTGTGAAAACTTAGATCTTCCTGCAGTGCTGCCCTGGTGGTCTGACACACTTACACAGCAGTTCCAGGATGCACCCAGCTACCAATGCCTTGCTCTGTACTCTGATTTCAGCTTCTTGCCTACACTGCTTTGCACATTTTCTCTCTCCCCTTATTTTTCCTTTCCAAATGATTCTTTGCTGCCATCTGCTTGGCACAGTCATTTACAGCAGCACAAAATGCTACCGAAGCAGAACAGCAACGTGCAACCCTCACCTGAGGAAGGTCAAATAAGCAATTTGACTGCCATTAAAAGATGTTCAAGAAAAGAAAAAGAACACAGGGAAATACTCATCCCTGCGTTCCTTTTCTTTTCTTGAACATCTTTTAATGGCAGTCAAATTCTTTCAGCAGAACACTGAGGTGACCATACTGCTGCTGCAGAGCTCATCAAAAGTGGTTTTGGAAAGTGCTGGAGCAGGGCACAGCTCCTTTGAAATCTATGAAAATTTACAGTGGCATTGCGCAGTTGGGTTTGGGGAGATTTATTTTCCATTTTGCTTTGTTGTGTATTCAAATTTATTGTGCTGGTAATGCAGGAGGATATCCGTGCATGTCCAGATCTCTAGTTCTTCCTGAAGCTAAGGAAAATATATCAGAGGGGTTAATTCACCTTACTCACCAGCAGGGAGGAGTGGAGACAGTGCAGGCAAGGAACTCACCCGTGAGCTGCTTCCTCCATCCCTGAGATGCACCCAAGAGATGCTGGTGAGAGATGAGGAGGGTGTAACAACTCCCAGCTCTGGTTAGTGCAGTCCCAGCCCAGCCAGACCTGAAACCTTCCAGCTCTGCACCCATCAGCAGCTCTGCTGGCTCTGCCACTTTCTGCAGCAAGCTCTGATGAGCCTGGATGGAGCAAAACCCATCAGTCGAGGGAACAAAGGCAGAAACCTTTCCCCTTGCTGGGTCTGTGTTTGCAGAACCAAGTGTGTCACACAGCCCTGCCTGGTGGCTGAGGCTGGTTCTGTGCAAGCAAGGGGAGGAATGGAAGGCAGTGTTTCAGGGGATGGCTGCTGTGGAAACCATCCACCCACCCAAAAACCAGCCCCAAACAGAAGCCACAGTGTTCACAGCCAGGTCATGTTAAAGGACAGTGATCAGGCAACCCCTGTTTTATCAGGGTTTAAAAGCTTCAGCTGTCACAATTCATCTGATATGGTTGATGGGTGGTGAGAGAAGAAGTTGTGCCTCGTATCTAAAATTATATTCAGGAGATTGTAATTTTTTTTTCAACAATAACTCTCAGCCTAAAGAACAGGAATAGTAAGAAAACAGTATCACATGTGCTGGCTGTATTGCCTGTTGTATGATTACCAGCAACGGAGGTTTCAGCTTGTTAGTCTGGTAATTAGAAGACTATTCTTTATCTTCATACTTCTGGGAATATTAGAAAAATAATCTAAGCCAATACAGCAGAAATAAACATTAGGCTTGTGCTTATGTGAAGTAAAATATGTACATTAAACAAAGGCAGACATTACTTTTAGCATTTGTTATAAAAAGGCCAAGCTTCAGTATTAACTGAAAGAAGCTGGACAAGTAATGAAATTTCAGTGACAGATCTATCCATGCTTTTAATAACAGTGCCCCACACCCCCTCTACCCCAGTATATAAGAAGTGATGAACAAGATGAGTGACAGACACCAGAGCTTACAATAACCACTTGTAAAAGCTCTGGAAGTGAAACCAACACAATGACATCAGCGATGATTTGCACGTCCCTGGTGGATGCTAACAGACAAGGCCTGACACAGCCCAAAATTTAAAAGTGCCAGCTGCTCTCAGAACAGCTTCAGCATGAGTTTCCTTGGAAAGGAACCCAGGAACAACCTTCTCCTGGCAAGGGAGATGTAGCTCTGAAATGCCAGTGCAGGACAAGCACAACAGAGTCAGCTCTCAAGGGCAGGGACAGCAGGATGGGGACTGGGAAAGCAAAGAGTTTTGACCCTGAAGAAGTGCAAGTCAGGCTTGCCTGGCTCAGAGGGCCACACCTCTAGAAACAGAAAGAAGAGAAGGCAGTGGTTATTGCTGAGCTGGTTGGAATGACTTCCTAAGTCCCCACATGGGAGGGTGAGTGCTCCCCATGGCTGCACCACCCTGGTGCAATGATTCCCAGGACAGGGAGGTTTTCATCACTCTTCCAGCAAAATCTGGTGTTCCACACTTTGAACCTGGCTATTCCAACAAAATGCCAAATCTGCTTTCCCAGCACAATTCATTACACCCTTGGATCTCCTGGGAAGCCAGTGCAAGGGAAACACACCAGCCCTGTGACTGGAAACACAGTATTTCATATTCTCCTGTACAGGTAAGAAACAGTCATGGATTCTGTGTAGTTCTCCAGGGATTACCTCTGCAATGCTAAACGTGGCACTCCATAACTTCTGAGCTCATCACCTGATGGGTGACGTGCTTGGAGAGAAATGAACCTGAAAGCTTGGTGTAGAACTTTGGCATTTTTCATCACGTGTCATCTCACAGACACTGCTGCCTCTTAAAACCCTTTGTATTCCTTTTTTCTGCAGAAATTTTCCAAATTATTCAACTTTCTGAAGCCATAACAGGCACTGCAGAATAACCATTGTTTCAGGGGCCCTCTGCATTGCTGTTACATTGCAGTAACATTTCATACTTGACCAGGAAACCAAATTTATTTATCAATGCTTATCAATATCCACATTATATTCTTCTGGCTAATTATCCTGCTGGCAGCACTTCAGTGCAAACATTTCAGATCAGAACCAAGATATTTAATTTTTATCTTGGCAAGATGACTGAACTATCCCCCCAAAAACCTCTGCAGAAATTTAAAAAGTACCTCAGAGCAGCAAGTACTGTGATGGTGAAAATGATGCCAGTCCCAAACAGTTGTGTGGCCTGGATGGGATGTTCCTGCTTCACATCCAGGATTTCCTGTGATCTGGGGAGGCAGGGCTGTTGTCCTGTGAAAAACTGCAGTTTGGTGAGGAGGAGAGCTGGAGACTACCAGGTGCTGCATCAGAACCACCACAGAAAATATTCCCAGAGGTGTTGTAGGTTACAACCCAAAACTGCTTCCAGTAGTGGGGTGAACCTGCAAGACAGAATTTCATCTCAGCACAACACACAGGACACTTCTGAGCCTCTCAGAAGAAAAGCTGTGAAACATTTTGTCTGCCACCCATGAAAAACTTCCAAGAAGCTGGGAAGAAAGACAAAATGCCCTCCTGAGGGTGAAAGAGATGGTTAAACACTGCTTTTCTCAGTGCCAGTATAAAAAGTGCACTAAACCTAAAGCAGGGCTGTTCCAGATTATCCCCCCACAGTCCAGGAGAGAGACAAACCCCATTGAGGTTGCACTGAGGTGCCAGTAGTCCAAAAAATAGCAAAATTTAACTCTAGTCCAGAATACAGCCCATTATTTATTATTTCACCAGCTGTTTTAAGAGAATATCTTTTATTACTCATGCTTTTTATGGAGGTCTTTTTATTTTTTTTTTGAAGCCTTGTTGAGAGGGTGTTTGCTTTCAAGATGCTGAAGGCTGTTTTTGAAATGGCTGCTCTAAATTGTCCAAGCTGGAACAGAATATAGCTTCCTTCTGTCTGAGGGGTGAGCAGCTTTAAGTATCTCATATTTCTCCTAATGCAGCTGGGCAGGCTTGCTTTCAGCAGAAGCAGACTTTAGAAAGTGTTTGCTGCTCTATCATCTCGTTTTATAATCAGAGACTGCTTCTCAGAAAATATAAAGCAAGGAAAAGGCTGAAACTCCGGGGTGCAAAAGCCAATTTAACCCCAATGCTGGGCATTTGTGAGGTTTCCCTTTGGCATGCTCAGCTGGAAGGATGAGAAGCAATGGGCACAAGCCTGGGAAATTCCAATGAAACATAAGAAAAAGCTTTTTTGAGTGGCCAGACACAGGAACAGGATGCCCAGAGCTGTGGAGTCTCCATCCTTTTGGAGATGTCCAAACCCTTTCCAGCCTGCTCCAGGGGACCCTGCCCTGAGCAGGGGCTGGACTGGGGATTCCAGAGGGACCTTCACACCCTGGTGGGGCTGCAGTGCCACGCTGACAGTGGCCAGCCTGGCCCCAGATGTCCCAGCCTCACTCTCAGGGAGTGCTCTAAGGCACTGAGGACATCAGAATATTCCTGTGACAGCTGCTGCACAAGGGTTAAAACCAGAGTTAGCCCCAGAACTGCACGTTCTGCACCACCTTGGGTACGTCTCTGTCCTGGCTCATTGAATTCTAGCTTCAGGACAAGTCCAAGCTGGAAGTTTGGATGAATTCTAGATGAGGATGTCTCTGAAGGCCAAAAGAAAGCTCTGAGTGCTTTGTGATCTTATTCTGTCGGCCAGTAGAGGGAGAAAAGAGAGAGAAAATGGAAAGTCATGCTTGATTCTCTGAGGCTGGACAGCGATTCTCTGTCCTACAAGCACCAGGACTTCACAGCCCAGGGGCCAAACCGCCTCTGTCAGAGCTCTTGTAACAGATAAAACACATGACATTCAGTTATTGTTTTAGATGTTGCAACCACACTGAACATCTTGCCGTGCAGCTCATGTCAAGACTGAATCCAGCTGTAATCTGTCCTGGCAGCTGACCTATGACTCTGGAAAACTTCAGCACAGTTTTCCATGCACCTGGAGCTGCATTTGTTGCATTAAAGCCTGTGTTTTATTTAAACCTTTTTCCCCCAACAAGACTGTAAAATGATCCAATGTGCCCCAGCCATTCACAAGGATTTTCTCTGATACAAAGAGAAAGAAAGCACTCTCAGGTGTTGACTTCCTGGACTGAAAGGGGATGGGGAGAAGATCAGCCCCTCACCCCAAATTTTCATTGCTTTCAACATCTGATGGCAGAGGGAAAGAGTTCTGGAGCCCAACCACCTGGCAAAGCAAGAACCTCCTTAGTGGTTTGTTTATCTGCAATACTGATTAACCTCACAAAAGCTAAATTTGTAGGGCCTGCTCCAGCAGAATGCATCACTTCTACCAGAGTTGCATCTGTATGCTGCTTTTTTATATAGCAGCAGATTATAAATGTTTCATTTACTGATGAAACAATAAACTGAAAATATAGGAAAATATTAAATTTAAAAAAAAATCTGAAAATATGGGACAAATACAGGAAAATAAGTTATAGTTCAATCTAAAATGAGATCATCCTTGCCTGTGTCCCGTTTCAAATACAGTTATCCACTTGGCCCTGGCCTGATTAAGCCCCAAGGTGAACAGGATCCAGGTCACAGTGCTGCTCCAAAGCTCTGTCATGAACACAAGCTGCACCAGACACCTCCAGCAGTCCCTCTTCCACTCCACAGCTCCATTTTGGTCATTTCAATAGAGTTCTGCTCTCAAAACAATATTTCCAGAAGTGCATGAAGGGTGTTGAGTGCAACACCAAGTGCAATTTTCAGAGCTGAATGTATGGCACACAAAAGCCACTCAATCAATCACCCCACAGTGACACAGAGTACATATATATATATATATATTTGTACATATAAGCTCTACATATAACTGCCCCAGGAGCAGCCTTTTGGAACAATTTGCTAAGGCTTGAGCCTGGTTTTTGTTTGAGATGCCTGTGAAGCTTCTGTCTGAGGTTTGTAACTTGCCGTGCACACTCAGTCACTTCTACATAACCTTTTCCAGAGGTGAAAAACGTGCACCTTCTGCAAGTCTTGTGGTAGAAGAATGGGAAAATAAAACTTGATAGAGATTGTCTCTCCTTATTTTGTCATTTAACTTGTCAGATTCCCCCCTGCTGAACTCCATGGCAAATGAAGAACCACGTTGTGCACAGCTGAGAGCTGCAGCACGATCCAGGACGGAGGGTGTGCTTCTGAGAGACGAGCACAAACCCTGAACGAGCACCGGGACGTGTCCATGTGGTGGCAGCAAAGTGAGGAAACAGCCAGGGGAAACCCTAAAGCAAACATCAGTGACCTGAGCTGAAGCATTTCCTGGTTAAGGGCACGCCTAAAAGCACACACCTCCAAAATGAGGGCTGTGGTCCAGCGTGCCGAGCATCTGTGACTGGTGGATCAGATGAGGGCTGAGGTCTAACCACCAGGGAATAAACAAACATCCTCCCCTGGCACTGCCTGGGGGTGAAGCTGCCCTAAAGAGGGACAGCAGATCACAAGTTGGCACCACACCATGCCACCAGCCATGAAAGCACCTTTGTTGAGAGGGTGCTGAGGCCCTGGCACAGGGTGCCCAGAGCAGCTGTGGCTGCCCCTGGATCCCTGGCAGTGTTCCAGGCCAGGCTGGATGGGGCTGGGAGCAGCCTGGGATAGTGGGAGGTGTCCCTGCCATGGCAGAGTGGTAGAACAAGATGGAGCTTTAATGTTTCCAAACCATTCTATAACTGCTTTTCCCTCCTGCACTTCAGAGGTTCTCCCAACACCCAGCAGCACTGGGAGCCAGGCACAGATTCCAGCTGGAAACTGAGCAGCAAGAGCAGGCAAAGGGCAGCAAGGCTGCCAAGGGTCCCCTCTGAACCCAGAGGTACAAACACAGCGAGGTGTGCAGCCTGCACATACATTAGCAAGGTGACATTTGCCCCTAAGGAGTTTCTGCTACTGCTTATAACTCTGGGAAATAAAATTCTCAGCTTTAGGGAAACCTGCAGCTCACTTGCCTTTGGTCAAGTGGGATGGAAGAGCTGATGGGAAAAAAAAATGTGCCAGGACCTGCTTGGCTTCACAGCCTCATGTGGAGAGCACAAGACAAGGGTGGTCCAGATTGAACCTAAAGTGTCCAGCATCCTCCACACAACAAGCTGCACAACAGCTGTCCCCAGCTCCTCACCATGTGCATGCCACCTTCTCTCTCCCAGGAAAACTCTTTCAGCTGTCACAGACCAGGAATGATGAGCTTAGTAAAAACAGAGGTGGACAAGAAAAACCCTCAAGCAAGTAAATCATGGTTTTCCAGTCTGAGAAATAATGTAGTATGACTGAGTCTGTTGTATCTTTTTATAATTTATCATCTGCTTTCCCTCTTGCAGGCTGGGTGAGGGCATTCTTCCTTCTGCCTCACCATTTAGAAAAGCTCCCATGGGGAACCCAGGCCCCCAGCACTCCCCAGATTTGTCACTGGTGCTGGGCCAGGTGGGTCAATGCTGTCAGAGAAACCATTAGGTGACAAAAATTCACAGGTGACCTGAGGGCAGATCTCCCAGGGAGTTACAAGGGAGGAGCAGGATGCAGCAGATACTTTTGTCATGCTTTTACCTTGGAAGAAAAGAATGTGCTGAACTTCACCTGAGTGATAGACTAAGGAGCTCCTCAGGCTTCTCACAGGAGCTGAATTTCCTGAGCAGCTGCTGGGAGAGGAGAGGGAAGGGACATTTACAAAGGAATTCTGGCCAGAGCCTGCCATTATAATTTGCTGTCCATAACACTCTGGATTTCCAGACTCAAATTCCAAGTCCTTAAATCTAGCACAACTCCACCTGGCTGGTCAGAGGCAGCAGCAGTGAGCCATCACTGTACACAAATGGGGGCAACACAGGGTGATGGCATTTCTGTAGGATGCCATAGACAAGGAAGTGAAAAGGGCTGGAGCTTCAATCTGTCTGTGCTTGGGAACCACCTGGGAGAAGCAAAACAAAGCTGGACATAGCTTAGGACAGGATAAGTCAGTTAACATCCATGTCACTAAGTGCTTGGAATTTTAAAAGGCATTTTGGGTGGAAGAGAAGCCTATTCCTCCCAGCTCTGCTGAAGCCCCAGCTGATTTCTACCTCATATAATCAACTTTTTCAATAGACTGGATGTAAGTCAGTATTTACTAAGCCAGAAACCACTATTGTCTCCAAACCTGCATGCTGAAATTATTTATGCTACCCTTGACATGCATGAATTTCAGGACCTGCTAGTCAGCAATAGATTTTTGCTGGTTTTTTTTACAGAAATATGGTATTTAATAGGTCCATTCAGGACTAGCAGCCAAGCAACTGTGAGTTCCTCTTGAGCAGGCAGGCCCAGCTAATTTCAAAATGGATTGCTCTGTGAAGGAAGCATAGCACTTCCCAGATCACAGAAATGCTTTACTGGCCCAAGTCTCATATAGAATAGTCTCTTGGTGAGAAGCTGAACAGTTTTAAAAGGTGTCAGAGAAACCATTAGGTGATAAAAATCCACAGAGCAATTTTGCAGGAGAAAAAGCAGAAATAAAAAGGGTATAGTTTCTCTCCCAGACTCTCCCGTGAGCCAGCTGCATTCAGAGATGTGCCACGGCTAGAAATGAGCTCAAGGCAGTTTAAAAGTTTGGCTGCATGTGTCAAACCTTCAGCTTGTACCCGTGCACTTTAATCAGAAAAGCAGCAATTACATAAACAGTGCCACTGAGTTAAGGGAGAGCAGAGAGTGCAGCCAGCAGAGATCAAACTCTGCTCGGGTCCTGAGAGCGAAACAGCAGCTGATCCTTGTTGGTGTGCGAGAGCATTCATTCTGCATCCAAAAAACCCATACATACAAAGAACTGGCTCTTGAAAGAAATGCGCTAGACCACAGCTTCCAGCCAGCACAGGCTATTTTACTTCAAGGATGTATTCATCTGCTTTTGAGTTTGTCAGGTTTTAGTTATGCCAATGTTACAGATTCTTCTTGGAGGCCCCCCAGTCCACATACAAATGTGATAGGCAACTTGGAGCATAAAAAAGGAAGAAATCCAAGCCCCAATGCTGAGCGCAAGATGTTCTGGGGAAAAATGTAATCAAAATTCCATGCCACTCATCTTAATCCAGCACTAGCTAGAATTTAAAAAAAAACCTGCTGATAAAACCAGTAGCTTGTAGTTTCTTGCTAAACTGCTTTTAAGCAAAGAGGAAAAAAAATCCACAAAGAGAGAAAAAAAACTAATCAGGAGAACATCTCCATTGGAATTAAGCAGAACTTCCCTCTTTGACAGGAGAACCAACTTGCTGCTGTCCCGCAGCCATGCTGTTTAGATTAATTTATGATTTGCCTTTGCTTCAAACAAGTCTAGAACTAGAGAAAAGAGCTCATTAGAGTCCACATTAATGGGAATTACTTGTCACACTTAAATTATGCAACTCTCCTTTGCCCCAACATCTATGCCTCCTTCCTCAGTATTGCAGTGCCTCTTCCTCCAAAATATGTAAGTAATTCTTGGGTCTGCTGTTCCCTTTCCCTCAGGGGTATATTCAGAATAAAGGAGCCAGACTCACTTGTAAAAGGTGGAGAGGGAAAACTGCTCTGTACAGAGTGCTGCAGCTCACCCTGGATTTGGTGTGATTCTTCTCTTACCAAATGCCTCTGTACCAAAGAGATGCTCCAAAAGGAGACCATGCCACAGATCTTCAGGGACAAAATAAACAGCAGATACACACAGTGTGTGCATTTCAACTCTAGCTCTGCACTGGAAATCAAATTATTTTACATGATGACACTTTGCTTAGCAGGTCAGCAGTCACACCCCTTGCACCTGGCTGCCCATCTCCAGGGCAGAAAAGAAAAAACCTTCAGAGGAGTGTGAATTACTGTCCTTCAGCTTTGCCAGAAGCTCTCCTAACCCTCTTCCCCCAGTGAAATTTCAGGTGTAAAGGCCCCTGTGGAAGGCCAGGGGGTTCTGTCTCACCACAAGCCTGGAGCCTGGGTTCACCCTGCAGCTCTGCCCACCTCCAGCACGGGCAGCACCACGAGGCTGTCACTTCACTGGGCAGCACACGCTGTGCCCAGGTGCAAGAAGGGGTGACTGGCACTCCAGGAGCCCTGAGGACAGCTTTCCTTGCCACCAGGAGCAGGCCAGGTAACCCATCCTGCCCCCACTTCTCAGAAGGTTTCAGTCAGATGTTGTCCCCTGATGCCACACACATTTTCACAACAGGAAACCTCCCTGGCCTGTGACACAGCACTAAATCACAACCACTGGGCTGCTCTATTTGCACAGCTGAAGGCACATGGGGGAAATCACATCTTTAAGCCAAAACCTCGACACATTTGTTGTCATGATGGCAGAGCAGTTTTTTAAAGTTGGTTGTAACACGACAAGTCAGTCATCAGCAACAGCAGCCTGACAAAACACTGCAATTTACAGCTCTGCTAGTTCAGGGGAGCTGTTATTTCTGTAAGGATTGACTGATGTTTTCTGAATTGGGCTGAATGAGGTTTTCTTTCCAAAAGCAGCATGAGATGAGGACAGGAGAAAGAAGGGTTTCTTTTGAGCAACAAAGGCACTAGTGTTTGGTACATCTAATAAATCAAAAGTTACCCACATGATCTTTTAGAATGACCTGGTGTAAGGGCAGGCTGAAGTTCTTCAGCCATTTAGCAGCAGATCACTTGGTTACATGACATCACATTGCTTCATCACATACACTCCTGTGCTTATATTTCAATATTTATGTGGACTATGACAAGCAACACAGAGATGGAAAAGAGCTTGCTATCTTCTCTTTAAAACATGGATGTAGTGCACAGCAGTGCTGAAAGCAGAGCAGATGGATGCAGGCAGAGCTTTCCAGGCTTGTAACTCATTCATACATGCTGATAGGGCTGAGCATTAAAATCCTTCTTCAAAAATACACTTCACTTCCAAGTCTAGTTTTTAGCTACCAGCTCACAGGAAACTTTGAGTCAGATACCACCCTTCCCTTCCCTAGAAGGTAAATCTAAACCCTGTCACTTAAAACAGAGGAAAAAACAACTGTTTGGCAACTGGAATCGTGTGAGCATGGCCTCCCTAATGTCAGACAAGACTAAGAGCTTGGCACAGATAAATCTCTGAAACCTCCAGGCATATTTACAATGGATAAGCCAGCAGAGCAAGTTCCAGACCACTTCCTTCCCAGCAAGATAACACTGCAGCCAGAGCAGCCCATCTTAGCTCCCTGTGCTGCTGCAGCAGCTAATTCCCTCTGGTACATCAGCTTATCCCAATTCTGTTTGGCAGATGAGCCCCACTTGTGTGCAGGACTTGACACTAGCCATGCACCCCGATGCTGAAGGATAATATTATATGTATATAATATTAGATATAATACAATAATAGATAAAAATGTGCTGGGCACCTTTCAGGAACTGAATAGATATGAGCACTGCAGCACCACAAGGTTTACTGCAGTAAAAAGAGGATTTCTGAAATAGGGTGCTCAAGTCTGGACTTCAAAGAGGGAGGGCTTGGAGGGAAGTGACCCAATTCACAAACGTTTACCCAGCACATGTGACAACCTTCTCATTGAGGAAAAGTACACAAAAGCCCCACACTGCAATGCTGGCCAGCTTGTCATGCCTGACAAACAAACAGATTTGTGGCTGTGGTCCCCACAACCTTGGTCAGAGAGTGAGAAAACCAAGTTTCTTGTGAGACTCTGAACAT
Source organism: Irena cyanogastra (assembly GCA_013397155.1). Classification (NCBI taxonomy): domain Eukaryota; kingdom Metazoa; phylum Chordata; class Aves; order Passeriformes; family Irenidae; genus Irena; species Irena cyanogastra. Next base: position 154,814 of record VWZV01001562.1, on the reverse strand, counting down.
CCTGGCCCAAACAATGATAACTTCCAGTCTAAACAACCTGCAGATGCTGTTCTTTCTTACTTTCTATCTTCTTGTGCTAAGATGTTGAGCTAGCCAGCCAAACAAGAAGAATGTATTGATTAAGTGACCAATTCAATCCATCTCGATCGGAACAGTGTATAAAAGAAGTAGATATTGTAGTAAAAGTAGAGATTCTGCAAAACCCAGCCTTTGAGTGAGTGTCTTTTGTTATTATAATGACAACATGTGGCCACCAAGAGTCTCCCTGAAACAGGAAAAGGAGATGGCCAGAGTTTGTCAGACAGGACAGAGAGCAGCCCAGTGCCAGCTGTGCATCCCACATCTCCTGGCAGAGGGTCAGGAGCTGTGCTGCAGGAGGGGTTGTGCAGCCCTCTTCAGTTTGCACATGAGGGGACAGGTTTCTCCTCTGCAGACACTGGGATGTCCCAAGGAGACACTGGCACCACGAGCAGCAGCAGGGCTGACAGGGGCACTGAGATATCTTGGGAGTGATCTCATCTCCCTTGAGTTCATTGCCCTCTGCTTAGCCTCCACCTTGGCTTTGCCTTTTCCAAAGTTCCCCAACAGAAGAGACAGCCTGGCTCCCAGGTGAAAAATATTCCACACACTGCAGGCAGCATTTAGGGAGCAGGGGAAATCTCTCTTGGCAGCACTCCCAGTCTGAGCTGTCCCTGCCCTCCATCAGTCACAGGTGTTCCTCCCTGTCAGAGTAACCCATCCTTACTGCCAGCTCCTGTCTCTCCCCAGCCTGTTCCTGTTCAAGCATCTCACAGCAGTGTTTGCTTCACCCCCACCACCTGCAAGCAGGTTGCTGTCACAGATCTGCCCATGTTGGAAAACAAATTCCCATCAAACCCAGGCACAGCTTTTCCTGCTCCCACTTCTGTCAGCCCACTGCTTTTCTTGCTCCTAGCTCACTGCCTCGCCTCTCCACCCCAGCAAATATCCCACATCAACACTGCAGAACAGATGAGACAGAGCTTCAGTAATGTGCACATTCCCTTGCTGTGCTTGCTGGATGCCTGAGAGCAGTGTTTTAATGAATCAGAGCAGGCTTTCTCCTAAGACCATGGTTTGGGGCCACAGCACAGTCAGACTGAGCACATTTTGGAGGCTGTGTGTAAGCAGATGAGAGATGAGACCCTCCAAAGAGACGTGGATCCAGGGACATGGGGGAAGACACTTTCCTCAGGCAAGTTTGATCAGGCCATCACTCCTTTGGTGCAGAAGCCTCCCACCATCAGTGCACACAGACAGACAGCTCTTAGAAGAACCATGGGATTTTCCAGGAGGATTTGGTGAAATCCATGTGCTTTACAGCCCCCTCAATCACACCCTCTGGGCTCATGCACTGGCTCTGTTTAGATCATATTTCCCCACTGCTTAATGTTTGTCTTCAGTTCTTCTCCTTTCCTTTCCTTCTCCCAAGTCTTGCACAGCAAACTGGAAGGGCTGACTTCTCTCAGCTCTGCCCAACCTTTGCACTTTATTTATACATATATTAAAAATTCTACACTCTATGCCACAGCAAAATATTCCTCTAACAAGAATATCCTGGGGTTTAGACAATGGGTACAGAAAACTTAAAAGCTTTCTTTTAAATTCCAGCTCCTGCCATCTCAGACATTAATTTACAACCAGCACAGAGGTGCATATTATGTTAGTGCTGGGCATACCAGTCTCTAGAGGGAAAAAAAAAGAAAAGAAAACAAATAAATTAAAAATTAAATATAAATATAAAACAAAACA